>ML403723.1:741-33012 GCA_005239525.1 Nicotiana knightiana | reverse complement strand
CGGTACTCAGTAAGTGCCAAGCCTAACCTCGGTCGGGTAGTGACGAGGAAGGTCAGGGCCCTACTGAGGTTAAACAATATAATAAAAATTTACAGTATGAAAACGGGCAGTAATAATGAGTACAACAGTGAAATAAGACAGGTTAAACAAGGCAATAACAAAAACACAAAGAACGGAGTAAACACGGAATATGTACAACTCAATAACAATGGTAACAATGAGGATCTCCCAGGATACCGTCCCGTAGTCCATCATATGTGTACATCCGAAGGATCTCCTGGGATACCGTCGCGTAGTCCAGCTATCAATGTGCAGGGGGGTCTATCGGGAATCGAACCCGCAATCCCAAAGTAAATATGCAGGGGGATCTATTAGGAATCTAACCCGTAGTCCCAAAGTAATCAAACAAGGGTGGGGGGGAGCTACCGAAATCCCACATCCGTAGTCCCAATGTAAATACGCAGCCACAACAATTAATCTTTTTCTCCCTATATTTCTTATCCTTTGTACATACGTATATATTTATTTGAACTGCAAAGGTTTATTTGGTAGTCTGGTTCTAGCCTCGTCACTACTTCGCCGAGGTTAGGCTAAGCACTTACCAGTACATGGGGTCGGTTGTACTGATGCTACACCTGTACTTCTTTATGTTGTGCAGATCACACAGCCGGACCCGGAGGACATCATTAGTGGGAGTGTCTTCCAGCTTATCCTAGAGGCTTCAAGGTATACCCGCTGGCGTTCGTTCCCCTTGGCGTCTCTCTCATCCCTATGTCTTCATTTCTGTCTTATTTTTCCTCTAGTTCAGAGACAGTCATGTATTTCTTTTCAGACTTGTATTTAGCACTCTTATAAACAGTTCGTGAGTTTGTGACTCCAGGTTTTGGGAAATTATGCATCGTTGTATTATGATTGTCTTTAATTAGCTTGAAGCCGTATTTATTCCGCTGTTTAACTGCGAACTCTTTTGGTTTATTCTGTTAAATTGAGAGTATTATGCTAGTTTAGCTATACATGTTGGCTCGTCTAGCGGGTTCAACGTTAGACGCCATCACGGTCCGACAGTGGGATTTCGGGGCTTGACACTTGTAGAGTACATAAAAGTGAGGCTAATTAAATCAAATCATATAGTTGGATAACTAGTCGAGAAATTGAGATAATATCGCATTGAAGATTACGGGTGAACAACACATGATGCAAGACAAATGAAAAGGAAGCGAGAGAGCTTATAGAAGTGACCTTTACATCATAACCACTAGGAAAGATGATAATATAAGGGATTACGAGGAGCTAAATTTTTGAAAGAAGATCTCCGCATATAGTCACATGATGTACAACTCCAGAATTTAAAAATCCAATTACGTTTAGAAACTCTACTTGACAACGAAGCACTAAAACACACTTCTACACAACCAGTTATTACCAACCAAATTGGGAGATGCTATTAGACTTGGCCGAGAGAAAGGCTTGACATATGAATGTGTTACTAGGTATTTTGCTCCTTGGTGAACCCCAAAACTAAAAGCGGGAGTTAGACTGGGAATAGGATTGTTAGATTAGCACATGCATAGATGGTTCAGAAATTGCGGCATGCTATCAACCCTTGATGAACTTGAAGTGAAGTGGGAACCCATGTAATATGTGGCACTTATTAATCCATTTACCATATATCTAGAAGTATTTTAAAATTAGAGCTACATTTTCCGGTTCAGAGTTCAACCTTTAAGGATAGTTCTTCTAAGGGGATAGGATTGAGAAGGAATAATATAGCCGACAGGGAATGAAGCAGGTTCGTAGTTAAAGTAAGAGGATGGATTGACTTGTCTTTCCACCTATAATTCCATATCTTTCGTTAGTTATGTCACAATACTGAAAACCCTAGTAATATCAGAGGACCGAAAACTAGTTAACCAGAAAATAAAGGTATTGTTACATCTATCCCATTTCCTATATTCAGCGGAATTGGTAAACAATTTGGGTGGATTACTATTGATAAAAGAAATTGTATTTCTAGATACCAGGGACACAATTATGCTCTTTCTTCAGCCCTCGATATTGGAACTGAGAAATGGGTCATCAACTAGGGGAAAGCCGGGTATGTCAGATGAACTAACAAAAAGGGAACTTGAGATTTTAGGAGTAAACTCAATAGCTTAATGGCTAGGGGAGCCACTACAAACATCAAAATCAGTTGGATTCGTAGAAACATAGAGAAATTAACATATAGCGACACTTAATTAAGTATTATGCAAACCAAAGGAGGAGCGATAATGCTCGTCTTCGTTACAACTAGAAGAAGAAGAAGCTTCAAGAATAAGATGGGCAACAAGAATAAGAAGCATGATCCAGCTACATGGAGGCTCAACGGACCCCAGCTTCGATGGATATTTAATAATGTTTAAAAGTAATTGAGCAGACCAAATTCAGAAAATAACATGTCGAAGAAGAGGGAAATTTTCGCCAAACAAATAAAAATTTTGCCGATTTCGATCACTAGGCCAAAATGAAAGCCTCAACAAAGATAGAGTGAGGGCACTACCATACTAGAGATGATGATGACACAAGGCAAGATCTTCACTATGACACTATGTCAACATTCGGATGATGCAAAAACTTGAAGAGAAATGGCCTAGGGTTTTGAATAGAGAAGAATAAATGGTCGAGAGAAAATATCCTTTTATTTTGTGAGAAAATATTAGAATTGTCCATCCATTCATTCGGGAAGAAATTATTCGGGTATAGTCCATTGTTAGAGTTTAGAAAGGTGTGTCGGAAATGGTAATTCTATAGCTACAACTCAATTCAAGGATATGATTATAGAGCTCGATGTCATAAGAGATTGCATATAAGAAGATTTGCGGTAGAGTGGATTCAAGAAATATTGGATCTCGTTCAAAGAGTAGGTGCATGCAATGGTTTGTGACATCAACATTTACTAAGACCATGCCTATGAAAGTTATATGGATGTACATGACAACAAGAGTACGTTGGTTGTTCTAAGGAATGACTTACTTGGTGACCTTGGGTTGATAGGGAAATAGCTGAATCGATGCCCCTCGACTCCACATCCCTAACGTACGTTGGTACCATGTCGATATACTGTAGGATTTGGTGGTGCAGTGACATCAATAGGGACAAGGACACTACCCTTCTAGTGATAGGATCTACCAATCCCTCCACATCTCAATACATTCTCCTAACAAGTCCTTGGGCAATTCCCTCGGACTCAATGGTGGGAGCATTCCCTCCCCATGGCTTCAAACTAGTGGATTATGGTATCATGATTACTCATTTTGAGAGTAAGGCTTGGAGAGAAAACTAACTCCCTAACTTGACGATTGGAGTATCAAAGAAGGGTGAAATTCCTAAATGTCCATGTAGCACCCTAATTATAGGTGTGGTCGACAATACACCGATAAGAAGGGCTCTACTAGACACGGCTCCGAGACATCCTAGGACACTTTAAACCTTAGGCTCTGATACCAAGTTTGTCATGCCCTAAAACTGAGGGACGAGACCGGCGCCTAACAGGATGAACCCGGTCAAGAGGATCGGGATTTCCTTTCCTACCCAACGCATTTTCCCGTGTTCATAATGTACATTTATAAATGAAACAGCAAAATAGAATCAAAGCATGCATTTACAACATAAGTCAATTTCCCTCTTTTAACATTTTCAGCATTTAATCTTCCCAAAACATACATTCTAAAATACAACACTCCCGATACGTGATCGTGATTACAAATGAGTACGAAAATTACCCTAAATACATATATACAATCCACATAATGTCTACGGAGCCTCTAAAGATGTGGA
The DNA here is from genome assembly GCA_005239525.1 of Nicotiana knightiana. Classification (NCBI taxonomy): domain Eukaryota; kingdom Viridiplantae; phylum Streptophyta; class Magnoliopsida; order Solanales; family Solanaceae; genus Nicotiana; species Nicotiana knightiana. The sequence continues at coordinate 29,196 of ML403723.1, read as the reverse complement.
GGAGAGTATATACACTTGCCGGCAACAAGGCCCCAGTTATACCTTAACAGAACAAAATATACAAAAGAAGATGTCATAGACCACACACAATCCCGAAAGGAAGTGGGGCTCACCAGAACTGCTAAGGATATGAAAGGAAGGCACCACTATCGGCAGACCGAGCTACCTGCTATAAAATCACCTACATCCATACAAAAGATGTAGCTCCCCCAGCAAAATGGACGTTAGTACCAAGGAATAGTACTAGTATGTATGAACAAGCTTTACTCTAAATAAAATCAAACAATACACAGATAGGAGGTAGCAAAGAAACCAAACAAATATTGCAGAGAGATACAGAAAACACAAATGAGAGTTCCACAGTTTCTTATTTCAATCGTTCTCCTGTTGCGGTGCACAACCCGATCCCACCGGACAACTCACATTCCACCCTTATTTCTTCTGTTGCAGCGTGCAACCCGATCCCTCTGTACAATTCACATTCCACCCTTATTTCTTCTGTTGCAATGTGCAACCCGATCCCTCTGTACAATTCACATTCCACCCTTATTTCTTCTGTTGCGGTGTGAAACGCGATCCCACCTTACAATCATATTTGATAGCAACATTAACCAATCAATTCAATCACAAGGATTTTCATCATCAAGAATATACATTCGTAACAAATAAATAACCATGTGAAATCAAGGCCACAGTAATCTTTACCAAACAGTGAGTCATATACGGCATACCATCAACATATAGTTCAATTAGATAAATCCACATTTCCTTTCCATCACTTTCTACACAACATATAGCACTTATAATACATTCAAAAATTTGATTCATTATCATTTTTTCATTTTGCAGTACATCCTCTCATACCGATGTATTCAACATTTAACGAGCTTTGCACATGATAGAATAATCACAAAGAATCACCTTTTCACAATCTCATATAGCATGGTGGCATGGTAATCAACTAGGACAATCACAGAACAGAATCTTACGCCTCAACACATTAGAACAATCGATTAACATATGCATAAGCCACAAACTCATACCGAATTCTCGGACAACAAGGTGACTCTACTAAGATTAAAGTTAGCCATACATACCTCGAGTCGAAATTCCCCTTTAATATCTATTCTCAACCCACCGGACCTTCTATCGCCTCCAATCTAATGTACAAGATGCCATGTTTAGACTTAGAATTACAAATCATGAACTCATTTGGGAATTTTATCAAACACTATGTGATCCCTTTTAACAAAATCAAGAACTAATTCATGTGTGTTCCATTTTTAACCAAAAACTGAGAATTGAATGGAAATGGGGTGGGGAATTACCTCTTATGGTGAAGAATATGAAGATTACTCGATAATTTCCGGGCATGAGTAGAGATGATGGACCAATTTGGTGAAGAAGAAGACTTTCTCTCACTAAACTCACTCTCCCTTCTCTCTATTTTGTTTAGATACCCGTTAAAATGAAAGGGGGTAAGTGTTTTATTAAGTTGGGGTTGGGTATAAAAATTAGAAATCAAAAGCCCCGAAGCAGGAAATGCGGTCAGGAATGAGATCGCATTCCTGCTATGTGGTCCGCATTCCTGTCACATAAATGGCCCTCAAAAAGGCCAAAATGGTAACAGGACTGCCAAGGTATGCGACCACTATGCGGTCCGCATACCTGTTATGAGATCACATAGTGCGTCGCATAACCTCTTCCGCAAAAATAGAGGTGCAAGGATGCGACAGCTATGCGGTCCGCATTCCCAAAATGTGATCGCGCCTTAGGCCGCATAGCTGTCCTCAAATTGGACAGTAGGATGTCCAGGTATGCGACCACTATGCGGTCCGCATACCTGATCTGCGATCACATAGTGGACCACAGATGTGCACAACTTTGGAAAATTTTATGTTTTAAGTCCCGATGTACTTTTTACTCCACAAGGGTCTGTTTTAAGAATTTCTATAGTTATAACCACATAGGGACCCATTCGGGCATTGTTTTTAGACTTGAAATTTTACGGGTCTTTACAAATGCATTATATTTTTGGAGTTTTGGGTTGAACAATGCTCTGGGGAGTTGAAATTTTGGGTAACATCTAGACCAGGCTGGACCAGGCTTTAGGCTGGCGACGCCAGGTCTGTAGCCCGGCTCGAAATTTTGGACTATCCATTCTTCTATCTTTATAACCTGACCCAACTTCTTTAAATACACATAATGGGTCATTTTTGAGAAAACAATCTGATGTTTTAGAGTGAGAGAGGGAGCCCTAGAGTGAGAAATTGATCTTCATTAAAGCATTCATCAATTCTTACAAAAATCTTTGAAGATTAACAAGGAAAACACACTAGATCTTCATCCTTGAGGTAAGATTCTACACCCTAACCCCCCTAATTTCGTGAGGCTTACCACGTTTCTCCTATTTCAGCATTTTTTATGTATTGCTTTCTTGTTTTGATGTGTTGGATCAGTTGGTTTTGGTCCGGAGTGGTTATAATAAGAGTTTAGGCAATTAGCCTTTTAAAGTGGCCTAATAGCGAGAAAGTCAATTGAGAGTTGACTTATTGGTAAATAACCTTGGAATGCGGATTTTATGGCTCGAGTAGGTTCGTTAGGTGATTTGGGACTTAGGAGTGTGTACGAATATTTTTGTGATGTCCGGGGTAGAAATAGCCTTGAATTGGCGAAAGTTAGTTTTTGGCGATTTCCGGTCGGTAGTGGAAACTAGGCTATCAAGATCAGAATGGAATTCTAGAAGTTGGAACAGGTTCATAATGTCATTTTGGATATGTCTGCAAAATTTCAGGTCAATCAGAGGTGTTTTGGTTGGTTTCGGCGTAGTTGGCGGAGTCTAGAAGTTTCAAAGTTCTTAGGCTTGAATTTGATGTAAATTTGGGGTTTTCATGTTGTTTTTGGTGTTTAGAAGGCTCGACTAAGTTTGAATGATGTTATGGGATATGTTGGTATGTTTGGTATGGGACCCGAGGGGCTCGGGATTGATTCGGATAATTGACGGGAAGTTGGAGTGGAGTTTGGAAAATCTGTTGTGCTGTTTGCTGGTGTTTTCGCACCTGCAAAAGGGGAGTCGCAGGTGCGATCACACAGGTGCGGAAGGGGAAGACGCAGGTGCGAGATTTGGCTGAGTAAGGAGAGGTCCGCAAGTGCGAGGGGTTTGTCGCACCTGCGATGTCGCTAGTGCGGAAGGTGCATCGCACCTGCGATGTCGCAGGTGCGGAGAAATGGTCGCAGGCGCGAGGTTGGTCGTTGAGTTAGTTTTTCGTAGGTGCGCACCTGGGACCGCAGGTGCGAGTCTGCAGGTGCGGCCAATTTTCCTCAGGCGCGGAAATGACTGTACAGAACAGTATAAAAGGACCCCCTCCGCGAAATTGATTAAATTTTCATCAAATTGCATGCGGGGGAGTCCATTGAAGAGGGTTTTGAGAGGGGATTTCCAGGTTCTTCAGCAAAGGTGAGTTCTTTGATTGGTTAATCACGTTCCTATGCTATTTATATTGAGATTAGGCTTGAAAATTTAAGGATTTGGGTAAGAAAAGTTGGAAAAATGGGAGGAAAGAAATTGGTATTTCTTTTGAGATTTTGAAATGGCAATTGTGGTCCAAATTTAGTGTTCTTGGTATGTATAGAATCGTGGGAGGACGAGGGTTCTAGTGATGTAAAAATTTTCGAATTCCGAGGCGTGGGCCTGGGGCTCGGGTTTGGCCGAATTTTGAGATTTTTGTTTAATTTGATGATTTTTGATTGAGTTGTGTTCCATGAGTATATATTGATGATGTTAACTGGTTTTTGGATAGATTCGGAGTAATTGGGAGCCAATTTGAGGGGCAAAGGCATATCGGACTAGTGTCGCGGCCCGGTAGAGGTAAGTAATGGTCTTAAATTTTGTCCTGAGGGTATGGAACCCCGTACTGCATTATTTTCTCACTGAATTTGGAATGGCGCACATGTCGGATGACGAATATGTAGCGTGTACTGATTTTTGGATTGGACTAGATCCTCTCCGCGGAAACTAATGAGTTGCTTATTTACTCAAAAACTAGTGTTAAATTATTGTTTAAATATTTGGGAAATATTTGGGCTATAAGCCGTGTTTGGGGCCTCGTGCCAATCTGTTTAGACTCTTTGAGGGCGTTTTACTGTTGTTTTCCTCACTACCTGTTGATGGTTTTACTCAGCATCATTATGCACACTATTTAATTTGAAACTCGGCCTGATTTACACTATATGAGCATTAAAATGATGTTTTCGGGTCGAGTACCCCGTTTTATTACTTCGCCCGAGGGGCTTTTTGAGTGGTTCCACCGAGTGTGGCCGAGGGCCAAGAGTGATGGTGAGGTGCTGAGTGATATTAGCGATGGGGCTGAAGGAGCCCCTCCGGAGTCTCTAAACACCCCAGTGAGCGCACCGAGTGCGAGTGATTGAGTGATTGGGAGGCTTGAGTGACTGTGAGGTGCTGAGTGATTGTGAGGTGCTGAGGGAGTGTGAGGCATGACCGAGGGGCTGATTATGAAACATGTTTTCGCCCGAGGGGCTACTTATGATTTTACTACATTCATTGCATACCAAATCTTTGTTTTAAAGTTACTAAAAATGTGCATTGTTTTAAGAACTTTTATAAAGTTGATTTCGAAGGCATGATGATGTCGTATATCTATGTATACTATTGGAAAGTAAGGTTGTGTATATTGTGACTTTGATTTTTCTGTGATTCCTTGCTACTTAGACTTGATTTATCTCCATTACTACTGAGTTGGCATACTCACATTACTCCCTACACTTCTATTTGCAGATTCAGGAGCAGAGATCGAGCATTAGCTTGTATATATATATATATATACCGCAGCGGAGCCGGATCGTGGGGATATAGAGGTAGCTGTAGCATCTCTGCTTTTCCTTAAATGGGATTTTCAAAAGAAATTGTGAACCCGCGGTAGTCGGCTAGCCTAGTTCCACGATAGGCGCCATCACGGCCGGTTAGGATTTGGGGTCGTGACAGCTTGGTATTAGAGCCCTACGTTACATAGGACTCAACGGTCATGAGCAGGTTTAGTAGAGTCTTGCGGATTTGTACGGAGACGTCTGTACTTATCTTCGAGAGGCTCCCGAACTTTTAGGAAACATTCTATATTTCTTGAACTCTTTCGTGCTGATCTATTGATTCTTCAAAATCTGAACTTACGTTGTTTCATTCTCTCACAGATGGTGAGGACACGCCATACCGATAAGGGTGACCAGTCACTGGCTAGACCAGCGAGAGGTTGAGGCCGAAGTCGAGGTTGTGGTAGAGGTAGGGGGCCAGCCCGCGCAGCAGCCGGGACAGTACCTCAGGATCTCCCTACCGATCATGATCAGGTTCCCGCCGATGGTATCCCAGCTGGACAGGCTCAGGCACCAGCAATGCCTATGGTTATTCCGGGTCTTCAGGAGGCCCTGTCTTAGATATTGTCAATATGCACTGGTTTGGCTAAGGTCGTTGCCATGTCTTCTTCTGCCACCACAGCTCAGGCCGGGGGAGGCCATCATACTCCAGCTGCCCGGGCATCTGAGCAGGCTGCACAGGGTATTCAGGCACCGGGAGCAGCCCCAGCTTAGCCAGCAGCTCCGGTTCAGGATTACGTGATCCCTACTATGCCTGAGGACGAGCAGCGCAGGTTGGAGAGATTCAGCGTACTTCAACCTCCAGTTTTCAGTGGTACAGAGGGCGAGGATGCCCAGGGATTTCTAGATAGGTGCCAGAGGATACTACGCACCGCGGGTATTCTGGATACCAGTGGGGTCTCGTTTGTTACCTTTTAGTTTGCGGGTACTGCCTTTACTTGTTGGGAGTCTTTCGAGAGGCGTAGACCGGTTGGTTCAACACCTCTTACCTAGCAGCAGTTCTCCGAGATCTTTTTGGAGAAGTATGTTCCTCACTCCCACAGAGAGGAGCAACGTAGGCCGTTTGAGCAGCTGCACCAGGGAGAGCTATCAGTCACTCAGTACGAGATGAGATTTTCCGAGTTGGCTAGGCATGCTTCTGAGATTATCCCTATTGATAGGGTGAGGATGAGGAGGTTCGTAGATGGTCATTCTTATCAGCTTCGGTTGTTTATGACTCGAGAGAGAGTATCGGGTGCTTCATTCGAGCAGGTTGTTGACATAGCTCGAGACATTGAGTATGTTCACTGCTAGGAGCGGGAGGAGAGGGAGGCCAAGAGGCCTCGTAGTTCGGGCAGTTCCAGTAATGCTCCCTTCAGGGGACAATTTCAGCAGGGTAGGGGCCGTTCATTCAAGCCACCTCAGTCAGGCCGCCCATCTTATAGTGGTGCATCTTCGGGGCAGGGTCCCCGTGGTTCTCAGTCTGGCCGTACTTCTTTTGGTGCCCTCCCAGCTCAGAGTGCAGCTCGAGCACCTCCAGTTCAGGTTCCATCTATACATGAGTCTTCCAGTGGCCGTACAGGTGCTAGGGGTTTCTATCAGTCCCCGCCTCCAGCTCGTAGTTGTTTTGAGTGTGGAGAGTTCGGGCACGGGTGGAGGCGGTGTCCCCGTCGTTCCGGTGGATCTTCTCAGCAGAGGGGCCAGCCCTTGACTTCATCTCCAGTCGCTTCAGCGCCTGCCTAGGCAGCCAGGGGTGGTGGTCAGTCAACCAGAGGCCGCCCTAGAGGGGGAGGTCGAGTAGGGGAGGTCAGGCTCGTATGTATGCATTTCCAGCCAGGCCAGATGTTATGGCCTCAGATGCCGTGATTGCAGGTATTGTTTCAGTCTGTTTCTGTGATGCCTTGGCTTTATTTGACCCTGGTTCCACATATTCCTATGTTTCTTCACATTTTGTCGGTTTTCTAGATATGCCCCGTGAGTCTCTAGTCATCTTTGTTCATGTGTCGACTCCGGTGGGCGATAATGTTGTTGTGGACCGTGTGTATCGGTCGTGCACTATATCTATTGGGGGTTTGGAGACCCGAGTGGACCTACTATTACTCAGCATGGTCAATTTTGACGTGATTTTGGGCATGTATTGGTTGTATCCGTGCCATGCTGTTCTTGATTATCACGCTAAGACCGTGACCTTAGCGATGCCAGGGTGTCCGAGGGTTGAGTGGAGAGGTTTTTCCGAGTATATGCCTAGCATGGTGATTTCTTACTTGAAGGCTTGGCGCATGGTTGAGAAGGGGTGTTTATCTTATTTTTCCTTTGTGAGGGATGTCGGGGGTGAGACTCTCGCTATTGATTCAGTTCCTGTGGTCCGTGATTTTCCGAACGTGTTTCCTGCAGACTTGCCAGACATGCCACCTGACAGGGATATTGATATTGGTATTGACCTTGTGCCAGGCATTCAGCCTATTTCTATTCCACCATACCGTATGGCACCAGTGGAGCTAAAGGAATTGAAGGAGCAGCTTCAGGAGCTCCTAGATAAGGGGTTCATTCAGCTTAGTGTGTCACCTTGAGGTGCGCCGCTGTTGTTCGTCAAGAAGAAGGATGGGTTCATGCATATGTGTATTGACTATCGGCAGTTGAATAGGGTAGAGCCAGTATCCCTTGCCCCGTATTGATGATTGTTTGACCAGGGAGCCAGAGTGTTTTCCAAGATTGATTTGAGATCTAGGTACCATCAGTTGAGGATTCGAGATTCTGATATTCCGAAGAGTGATTTCAGGACCAGGTATGGTCATTATGAGTTCTTGGTTATGTCATTTGGGCTGACCAATGCCCCAGCTGTGTTCATGCAATTGATGAGCAACGTGTTTCAGCCTTATCTTGATACCTTCGTCATTGTGTTCATTGATGACATCCTGGTTTATTCTCGTAGCCAGGAAGAGCATGCTCAGCATTTGAGAGTTGTGTTGCAGAGATTGAGGGAGGAGAAGCTTTATGCGAAATTCTCCAAGTGTGAGTTTTGGCTGGGATCAGTAGCTTTCTTGGGGCACGTGGTGTCTAGTGAGGGGATTCAGGTTGATCCAAAGAAGATAGAGGCGGTGCAGAGTTGGCCCAGACCGTCCTCAGCTACAGAGATTAAGAGTTTCCTTGGTTTTGCGGGATATTACCGTCGCGTTGTGGAGGGATTCTCTTCGATTGCTTCGCCTTTGACCAGATTGACCCAGAAGGGTTCCCTATTCAGATGGTCTGATGAGTGTGAGGAGAGGTTTCAGAAGCTCAAGTCAGCATTGACTACGGCGCCAGTATTAGTTTTGCCTGCTGGTTCGGGTTCTTGCACAGTTTATTGTGATGCATCTAGAGTTGGCTTGGGAGCGGTATTGATGCAGGACGGTAGAGTGATTGCCTATGCATCCAGACAGTTGAAGGTACGCGAGAAGAATTATCCAGTGCACGATCTTGAGTTAGCTGCCATTGTCCATGCCTTGAAGATTTGGAAGCATTATTTGTATGAAGTGCAGTGTGAGATTTTCACTGATCATCGCAGTTTGCAGTATCTGGTGAGGCAGAAGGACTTGAATTTGCGTCAGAGGAGATGGTTAGAGCTACTCAAGGATTATGATCTCACTATCTTATATCATCCGGGGAAGGCCAATGTAGTGGCCGATGCCTTGAGTCGCAGAGTAGAGAGTTTGGGGTGTTTAGCTTACCTTTCAGTAGCAGAGCAGCCATTAGCTCTTGATGTTCAGGCCTTAGTAGGTCATTTGGTGAGATTGGAATTACCAGAGCCACCGAGGGTGTTGGCTTGTGTAGCCTCCAGGTCTTCTCTCTATGATCAAATTAGAGCACACTAGTATGATAATCCACATTTGCTTGTTCTTCAGGATAGGGTACGTCGCGGTGATGCTAGAGATGTGGCTATTGGTGATGATGGGGTCATGAGGATGCAGGGCCGGATTTGCGTGCCCAATGTAGATAGAATTCGAGATTTGATTCTAGCAGAGGCTCATAGTTCGCGGTATTCCATCCATCCGGGTGCCGCGAAGAGGTATCAGGATTTGAGGCGGCATTATTGGTGGAGGAGAATGAAGAAGGAAGTCGTGGAGTTTGTGGCTCGGTGTCTCAACTGTCAGCAGGTTAAGTATGAGCACTAGAGACCTGGTGGGTTCCTTCAAAGGTTCGATATCCGGAGTGGAAGTGGGAGCGGATCGCCATGGACTTCGTAGTTGGACTCCTACGGACTTCGAGGAGGTTTGATGCTATATGGGTTATTGTGGATCGGCTGACCAAGTCCGCGCACTTCATTCCTGTTGGTACTACGTATTCATCGGAGAGGTTAGCTGAGATTTATATCAGGGAGATTATCCGTTTGCATGGGGTTCCAGTTTCTATCATTTCCGACAGAGGCACTCAATTCACATCTCAGTTTTGGAGAGTCATGCAGTGAGAGTTGGGTACTCAGGTTGAGTTGAGCACAACGTTTCATCCTCAGACCGACGGGCAGTCGGAGCGTACCATTCAGATTTTGGAGGACATGTTGCGTGCTTGTGTGATTGACTTTGGTGGTTCATGGGATCATTTTCTGCCACTAGCGGGGTTTTCATATAATAACAGCTATTGGTCGAGTATTCAGATGGCCCCATATGAGGCTTTGTACGGTAGGAGGTGTAGATATCCGGTTGGTTGGTTTGAGCCGGGCGAGGCTACGCTATTGGGCACAGGCTTGGTTCATGATGCGTTGAGTAAGGCAAAGTTGATTCCGGGGCAGCTTCGCACGGTGCAGTCTAGGCAAAAGAGTGATGCAGACCGGAAGGTCCGAGATGTGTCTTTCATGGTTGGGGATAAGGTGTTGCTGAAGATGTCACCATGAAGGGTGTTATGAGATTCGAGAAGAGAGTAAGGCTGAGTTACAGGTTAATTGGGCCATTTGAGGTACTTCAGAGGGTTGGGGAGGTGGCTTATAAGCTTGCTATGCCTCCCAGTTTATCGAGTGTACATCTAGTATTCCATGTTTCGATGCTCCGGAAATATGTGGGTGACCCTTCCCATGTTTTTGACTTCAGCACGGTTCAGCTCGAGAGTGATTTGTCATATGAGGTAGAGCCAGTGGCTATTTTGGGTTGACAGTTCAGGAAGCTGAGGTCTAAGGATATAGCTTCAGTGAAGGTTCAGTGGAGAGGGCAGCCGGTGGAGGATACCACCTCAGAGATCGAATGGGAGATGTGGAACAGATATCCTCACTTATTCGAGGCTCCAGGTATCTTTCTAGACCCGTTCGAGGACGAACGTTTGTTTAATAGGGGGAGGATGTAACGACCCGATCGGTCGTTCCGTGAGATTTACCCCTTTTCCCCTATTTCTGCATTTGTTATGTATCGCTTTCTTGTTTTGATGTGTTGGATCAGTTGGTTTGGGTCCGGAGTGGCTATAATGAGAGTTTAGGCAATTAGCCTTTTAAAGTGGCCTAATAGTGAGAAAGTCAACTGAGAGTTGACTTATTGGTAAACGACATCGGAATGCGGATGTTATGGCTCGAGTAACTTCATTAGGTGATTTGGGACTTAGGAGTGTGTTCGAAATATTTTTGTGATGTCCGGTGTAGAATTAGGCTTGAATTGGCAAAAGTTAGTTTTTGGCGATTTTCGGTCGGCAGTGGAAACTAGGCAATCGAGGTCAGAATGGAATTCCGGAAGTTGGAACAGGTTCGTAATGTCATTTTGGATATGTTTGCAAAATTTCAGGTCAATCGGAGGTGTTTTGGTTGGTTTCGGCGTAGTTGGCAGAATTTAGAAGTTTCAAAGTTCTTAGGCTTTAATTTGATGTAAATTTGGTGTTTTTGTTTTGTTATTGGTGTTCCGAAGACTCGACTAAGTTTGAATGATGTTATGGGATATGTTGGTATGTTTGGTTGGGGCCCCGAGGGGCTCGGGATTGATTCAGATGGTTGACGGGAAGTTGGAGTGTAGTTTGGAAAATCTGCTGTTCTGTTTGCTGGTGTTTTCGCACCTGCGAAAGGGGAGTCGCAGGTGCAATCACGCAGGTGAGGAAGGGGAAGTCGCAGGTGCGAGATTTGGCTTAGTAAGGAGAGTTCCGCTGGTGCGAGGGGTTTGTCGCACCTGCGATGTCACTGGTGCGGAGAAATGGTCGCAGGCGCGAGTTTGGTCGTTAAGTTAGTTTTTCGCAGGTGTGCACCTAGGACCGCAGGTGCGGTCAATTTTCCGCAGGCGCGGAAATGACTGTACAGAACAGTATAAAAGGACCCCCTCCGCGAAATTGATTAAATTTTCATCAAATTGCATGCGGGGGAGTTCATTGAAGAGGGTTTTGAGAGGGGATTTCCAGGTTCTTCAGCAAAGGTGAGTTCTTTGATTTGTTAATCCCGTTCCTATGCTATTTTTATATAGATTAGGCTTGAAAATTTAAGGATTTGGGTAAGAAAAGTTGGAAAAATGGGAGGAAAGAAATTGGTATTTCTTTTGAGATTTTGGAATGGCAATTGTGGTCCGAATTTAGTGTTCGTATTATGTATACAATCGTGGGAGGACGAGGGTTCTAGTGATGTAAAAATTTTCGGATTCTGAGGCATGTGCCCGGGGCTCGGGTTTGGCTGAATTTCGAGATTGTTGTTTAATTTGATGATTTTCGATTGGGTTGTGTTCCATGAGTATATATTGATGATGTTAACTGGTTGTTGGCTAGATTCGGAGCAATCGGGAGCCAATTTGAGGGGCAAAGGCATAGCGGAATAGTGTCGCGGCCCGGTAGAGGTATGTAATGGTCTTAAATTTTGTCCTGAGGGTATGGAACCCCGGATTGCATTATTTTCTCACTGAATTTGGAATGGCGCACATGTCGGATGATGAATATGTGACGTGTACTGATTTTTGGATTGAACTAGGTCCTCTCCGCGGCAACTAATGAGTTGCGTATTTACTCAAAAACTTGTGTTAAATTATGTTTTAAAGATTTGTGAAATATTTGGGCTATAAGCCGTGTTTTGGGGCCTCGTGTCGATCTGTTTAGACCCTTTGAGGGCGTTTTACGGCTGTTTTACTCACTACTTGTTGATGGTTTTACTCAGAATCATTATGCATAATGTTTTATTTGAAACTCAGCCTGATTTTGCACTACATGAGCATTAAAATGATATTTTCGGGTCGAGTACCCTGTTCTATTACTTCACGCGCGGGGCTTTTTGAGTGGTTCCACCGAGTGTGGCCGAGAGCAAAGACTGATGGTGAGGTGCTGAGTGATATTAGCGCTTGGGCTGAAGGAGCCCCTCCGGAGTCTATACACACCCCCAGTGAGCGCACCGAGTGCGAGTGATTGAGTGATTGGGAGGCTTGAGTGACTGTGAGGTGCTGAGTGATTGTGAGCTGCTGAGGAATTGTGACGCATGCCCGAGGGGCTGATTAAGAAACTGTTTTCACCCGAGGGGCTACTTATGATTTTACTACATTCATTGCATACCAAATATTTGTTTTAAAGTTACTAAAAATGTGCATTGTTTTAAGAACTTTTATGAAGTTGATTTCGAAGGCATGATGATTTCGTATATCTATGTATTCTATTGGAAAGTAAGGTTGTGTATATTGTGACTTTGATTTTTCTGTGATTCCTTGCTACTTAGACTTGATTTATCTCCATTACTACTGAGTTGGCGTACTCACATTACTCCCTGCACCTCTGTTTGCATATTCAGGAGCAGAGATCGAGCATTAGCTTGTATATATATATACCGCAGCGGAGCCGGATCGTGGGGATATAGAGGTAGTTGTTCAGCTTTCGTAGCATCTCTGCTTTCCCTTCCTGTTGTATTTATCTTTGATTCGGAGTTTTGTATCTTAATACTTTATTTTGACTTATTTCATTAGAGCTTATGACATGTTGGCTCTGGGTTTTGGGGATGGCAGTATTGTATAAAAAACATTGGCTTATTATGTTAAGTAAATTTCTATATATTATTATGAAATGCTTGAAACTTAAATGGGATTTTAAAAAGAAATTGTGAACACGCGGTAGTTGGCTAGCCTAGTTCCACGATAGGCGCCATCACGGCCGGCTAGGATTTGGGGTCGTGACAGTATGTTTGCTAAACTTTATCTCTCGGAATTGAATTCCATATTGTTTCCGCAATTTTAGGTATGACTGGCCCCAAATCCCAAATCTCTGTGTTCTGGGTTACCCCGTATAAACATAAAAACATGATTATTTCGAACGAGCCTTATATTGAGTAATAGATGTTGAAAGTAAGGATTTCTTATTGATATGACATAGTCTCAAGTGGTAATTTTAATGAAAACTGTTATACTAATTAAAGATACTTGAAAACAAATTAAATAAACTGGGGAAATAAAGTGTGGATAACATATAAACTTGTGCCTAGTGAGGCCTTGGAAATGAGAAAATATATATATGAAATAGATTACGAGACGAGCCTCGACTCAAATATTTAGGATCACTTCTAAAAGTGGAATTTTCCTAAAAGCTCTTTGAGGTATGTATGGCTAAAACCCCCTCTTCTTAGGAATCGAACCTCTATGGTGCTCCCCTATAAATTGTGTAAGCCTTTCTTGATTGATGAAGAAAATAACATTTCAAACGTATTCGTGTTGTAAGACCTTATGTTCCATATGCATTCAAGTGCTTCCATGATACTATGTTGATGTTATGGAAAACATGTTAAACTGCAAAGGAATGTGACAGTATCTACAGGCCCATGATTCGTGTTTGTTATCATGTGTACTTAATGTTTTGAACTGAACGACTTATTGATGAAATTGATATTGATGTGAAATATGTGAAAATGAATTGAATTAATAAATGGGGCCTAGTGTCGGGTATGAATTAACGACTGTGGCCACTAGCATTGTAAGACTTGAAATATATGTGCACAATGAGAAATGAGATGATTGATGAAAATAGATATGTCTTGAGTAAGACGGCCTAGCCGATCGGGCTGTGATCGGACACCATGTCGCACACATGGTGGTTTTGTGCTGTGTTATGAATCGAATTGAAATTGAAATAGACATTGGTATTGTAGAAACATGTCTCCAAGGCAGATGACCTAGCCGATCGGGTCATGATCAGAATCCGTATAAAAGTATGACGGTGATATGAGTAATGAGATGTTAATGCTAGTGATGGCCAAGCTAAAGTTAAAAATGATTCCCTTGAAATCTTGTGTGATTCCTTAATTGACGTTGTGATGGTGCTTATATTTCTTATTGAATTCTTGAATTCTTCTTATTGCATTATTGATCTTTCTTAGGAGATGTGTGTTTCTTCTGTATGTTGACAATTGTTAGGTTTCACTTGGGCATTTCAATGTTATTGATTGTGACTGGGTTGTTTATATGGATTTCCTTTTCCTGTATTATTATTCTAGTTTGAAAGATGATTTTTAGCTTTACATACTAGTACTATTCGACAGTACTAACGTCCCTTTTGTCGGGGGCGCTACATATTTAAATGGATGTATGTGGTTCCATAGTAGACATTGTTGGTTGAAGTTAGTGGCGCATCTTCTTTTCAGCCGACTTGGTGAGCCCCACTTCATTGATACTCCAGATCGTGCAGTAGATCCCAAGATAGGGAGCTAATTTCCTTGCTATGTATTATTCTCAATGTGAGTAATGTTGATACCATAATCCACATTTTTGAAGCAATAAGGATGGAATGACCCCGCCATTGAATATGAGGGAGGTTTCCAAAGAGTTTGTTAGAAGAATGTATCGAGCCATGAAGGGATTGGTAGAAGTTGTTGCTAAGGGGAATACCCTTGTTCTTATTAATGTCACTTCACCACCAGATCATGTGGTATGTCAGTATGGTACCAATGTTTGTTACAGATGAAGAGTCATGGGGAATCTGTTAAGGCACTGTGAGCATGAGATTTTTACTCGCCGTATTGTCCTATAAAAATCCCAATAAATCAATTGATTTTATGAATATTGATTGATTTTTCAGTAATTAATTGAGAATTATCTGCATTGCTTGCATATCCATAATTCATCTTTCAAAATCATTGAAATTTTGCATTATGAAGTTATTGGTTATAATTAATTAAATGGTAGACAAATGACGAGTATTTAACGTAATGTAGTTTTTAATAACTAATTACTACAAAAATTAATCATCTTTTATTCGATAAAACACGGGTTGAATTAGGAATATAGAATTGGTCGTGTCATTCTTGATTAATCTGTAAATAAATAAGGTTTAAGTTAATTACTACATTCCTTGGATTAAATTAGATTTGAATTTAACTAATCTAATTGATTTTAGTTAATTAAAGGGGTTTAAAATCGGACCTGGGCCAAAGCTACCCAGGCCCAAATCCCTTCTCTATACACAATACACTCCAAGCCCAAACCCCTTAACCCGGCATGTCCCCCGTAACAACCAAACGACACCGTTTCGCCCCATCAAACCCCAGTTTTGGATCATTTCGATCCAACGGTTCCGAACCCCACACCCCTAAACTATATATATGTCCAAACCACACCCCACCCCCTCATTTCACCAAAGCCTCACACCACCCCCCCACCCTGTTCGTCTCTCTCTCATCTCTCATAAACCACAAACCCTAGCCGCCACCCTCCGCCCACCGGAAATCGCCTCCGGCGGCGGAGCTTCTCTAAAGACCACCAAAACTTCACCAGGTGATCCCTACGGTCTCCTCAATCCCGTCCCAACATTTATTTTCACAAAAGATCGCCCAGTTAGGAGTAATTTCAGATCTGAAATTTACGGAAACCCTAAATCGTGCTAATGGAAACTCCAAGCGGCTCTGTGACTCAAACTCACATGAGTCGATGGCTCTTGACAAGAGCCGTTGATTCATGTGAGTGAGGGTCACTTATGGAGGTTGCCGTAATCCGGCCTAACTCCGGCTAGTTGCGGTAGTTCGTCCAAACCCCTCAAACGGGTATCCCCACTTCCTTTTTACATATTTCTTGATTTGTTAGCATAAATAGGCCCTAGTTATTCAATGTCTTCCTTTGATTTATTTTTCTTCTTCTTTGATCTGTTCATGTTTTTCATTGTTTAGTTTAAAGTCCCAAATGCATTTAGTTTAGGTTTTTTTTATCACCATTTTTTGTATGATTTAATTGTTCAAGTCTAATAATTTGTATGACCAAGATTAGCACTAAGTTATTATTTCCTTTCTCTGCTAATTTCCGGACATTTCTATCTTGTTAAATTCTGTCAATAAATGAGCATGAACAACTGATCGATTAAATCCCTGAATTCATAGGTTAAAATATTTTGTTAGTAAAACAGCCCCTATTAGTTGTTTTGTTCATGTTTTGTTTGAGGTCGTCGTTTGTTTTAGCTTTGATTTTTGCTGCCTCTGTTATTAGTCTCAATTAGATGTTAACCTCCAGTTAATCATGGGTTAAATGGCGACTCTTAGTTTAGATTGTCTTATTCAAGTAACTTAAACAAACTAATTCCCCCTAGGCTCAAGTGAAAACTTAAACACTTTAATACAAGAACACTGACTAAGTCTACATAAATCAACCAAAATCCTAAAAAATCAGTTGATAATTAGAAAACTAATAAACCAATTAGGCTAAAAACTCAGTTCTAAAACAATGTTTGGTCATGATTTAACCTAGACTTATCAAGACTAAGTTAGTTAACAATAATTTCCCATAATCACTTGTTTAATAGATTAACCTAGTCTAATAGTCTCTTAAACAACTAACTAAGTCCAAAGATCTGCCTAAGGTAATTAATTTAAGACTAATTAACTCAAACAAATCATTTAACCTAGGCCTGATAATTAGTTAAGTTTCTGATTTTAGGTAAGTGAGTTGACTTAATTAAACTAAATCAGTTAACTTAATTTAAGAAGTCAAAACTAATTGGTTTACTTTAATTAATTGATTTAAACATAAGTAAGTAGTATGAAACTAACTCTAGGCATTTAATCAATTAACCTTTCATTAATTAACTCAACCTTAGTTAAGAACAACTAGTTGTCACCTAAAGGGCATAACTAGTATCAGTTAACCATAGTTAAATAGTAACCCAAGTAAGTAACCCTGGTTACCCAATAGTAAATATAGGGGCTTCAAAGGGGTACATGAGTAATCATATATTAAGGAAGTCATATTTTAAGGGTAGGAGAGTCTTTTAATGGGTAAGATAGTTCTAGAATAGGGGCAGTTGTCCCAAAGGATAAGGGTGACAGCTGCCCTATGTACTATTTCAGCTTCAGAAATGGAAATATACCATAGGATACCTCATTCCCAAATAGTATATAAATAAGACCCCCTTACCTTTAGAAAAAGAGGCTTTTTTTGTTTTGGATTTTTGGACACTCTGAAAATTCACTCTACACTCTAAAACTGTTTTTTTTTACTGAACACTGGAAACAAAAAATCAGAACAGTTCTTTATTCATAAGGTCCAAAACAAATCAGTAGGAGGAAATCTTTTTTTTTCTCAAGAACTCTTGGAGTTTTCTTTTCTGTGGGTCTTCTCAGTTGGTGCTCTTCTTTGGTTTTGCTTCTGATTCTTCTGAAATTCCTATGGTTTGGGTTGTTCCTGGGTTTCTGGTTTGTGCTGCTTACATTGCTGCTGAATCTGTCTCTTCTTAGCTTTTACTGTCTACCTGACCTTTATTTGGTCAGGATCTTGGTTATTTTCCCTTACAAAAGAGGTATGTAACAATGAACTTAAATGAAATTGTTATACTCAGAATCTGTTGTTAGTTTGATGCTAAATCTTTGATTCTTGTTATTTCTTTTCTCTGAGATTATCTCAAGGCTGAATCTTCTTCCCTTTTTTTTTTTGGTCTATGAATTTGAAGTACNTCTGTAATTAATACTGTCCAAATACTCAAACTTTGGACTTATAATTAAAATGCAGGTTTAAGTCATCGAAGGACATGTTTGTGGCTTGCACAGGAGCAGTAACTAGTTTTGTCTTCCCTTTCTTTATTTTTCCTATTAGTAAATCAGTATTACTATGATTCAGAATTAATGTAATAGTAATAGCATATCTACAGTCTTCTATGTACGTTTCATTTTTTTTTAGTTATAAATATGGACTTAACTGTATAAATTTATGATCAGTTGTATTTTTCTTAAATCAGAAACGTTACTATAGTAGTTATGGTCCAGACACACCAAGGTCACCCAAATTGGGCCAGACTCGTAAACCTGGCCCAATTGAGCATGGTAGCGTCTGAATTCCAGGCTATGGGGCCTGGAATGTTAGACCCATTAATTGTGTTAAACAATCTGTAACTAGTCCTTTTCCCTTCTGTTGTCAATTAGCATGAGAATGTTTTTTCATTCATGAAATCCGCTGTAAATTCCTCGCTACTGAACACAAAAGGGGGTTTTAAATCGATTATCAAAAAGGTAGAACCAGAAATCCGAATCTTTTTTTTTACTGTCCGCTCCAAATAAAAGCAACCATAGTTAATTCAGTTTTTTTAAGGCTTTGTTCTGTCACAAAATTTAAAGGTCCATGATCTATATATAAAACTCTTGTTTAGTATATAGGAGTATATCAAACGGTAAAGAAATCTTGAACACGTAACCTCATACTCACATCTCAAAATTTGCCTTCTTTCTTACCATATAGATGTGACGTGTGTTAGTATGTTTGTTCCTAACTATCTTTTTTTATCATGTCCAAATGACCTAATTAGGATGGCCCAAAAAGAAACCATTAGGGGCTAAAACAGGGCCATAGCCCGAAACACGTCGTCTTTAGTAAACATCATTTAGGCAGTCTTTTCGGAAGAACAAGACCTTTAGCTTGAAACTTGATAAAAATCAAATATTATACCAAAGCTACCCTAACCAACACTCGGGAGCGACAACTCATGTCCCCGTCTTCAACTTCGAACTATAATAAAAATAACATGTTATGATTATGGGTGCATTTCATGTGGCGTAATTATAACGTTTCTAAAAATGACAAGTGCACACCACCGTGACTTGTTTTCAAGATAAGTCCATAAATATTAAAAGAGGCTAAAAAGTAAAAAAAGGTTAAAAGCACAATAAGCAAAAATATTTAAATAACCAGACAATTTAGGCCAAATAATAATAGTTAAGCGACCGTGCTAGAACCACAGAATTTGGGAGTGCTTAACACCTTCTCCCGGGTTAACAGAATTCCTTACTCGGATTTCTGGTCGCAGACATTTTAAACAGAGTCAAAATTTCCTCAGTTTGGGATTTCAATAAATAAATGGTGTCCTGGAATACCGTAAAAATCCGGGTGGCGACTCTGAAACCAATAAATAAATCCCAAATCCGTATAATGTCACTTAAATTGGAAAAACTCCCATATCCAACCCTTGTCAGAAAAAGGAGGTGTGACAGCTCTGGCGACTCTGCTGGGGACTGGAACCCAGAATCTCTGGTTCATGGTTTAAGAATTCGAGCTTAGAATAACTTTTATATTTGGCTTTATTATCTAATTTTACATGTTTGAACCTAATGTGCTAAATGCCGCTTTTTACCGCTTTGATATTATCTGAACTGTATATAAAANAAACCCTCTTCTCTCTGAGTCTTCTAAATCATCTGGGAAGTGTGCACTTCGTGTGACTTCTTTTCTGTTAGAGTCATATCCAAAATTTAGAACGAGGTTCGGATAAGTTGCAAAGCCGGCGAAGCTTCTGTATTCCCGGTACGCTGCCCCAACCTCGGCTCGAGCTGTCCGCTCGGGTAAGCCTGGTCTAGAACAAAACCCCAGATTTAAACCTAGAATAACAAAACCTCATGCCGGATCCCTAGTAGGAACGCTTATTTGCATCATGTGCATTTGACTTAGGGGACTCAACACAGGGGTTGGGTCCGTCTAGGACAGGTGGACCCGAAATAAAAGACTACCCTGATGCATCTTATTTGCTACGTATGCATTTATTTGTCACAGCTTGTGTATCGACCGGCTAAACGAAAAAATGATGAGCAGAAAAACCAAGAGTGAGGTAGAATAGATAATTTACCCTATTTTGGAAAATCGTTGTGTTTATTCCGAAACGCTGCCAAAATTTCTTAAAAAAATAAATAAAATATACAAAAACAAAATGAGTGGGTATACATTAATCAAGATTTTTCCCGAACTACGCTTTGTTTGATTCTCACTGGTGTGAGATACGTAGGCAACCCTCATCGGGTCCAACGCCGTTTTTCAAAATCAAACAAATATGGCTTTAAATAAAATCAGGTGACGCCATTATAGCCTAATCGCCCAAGTGGGGCGCCGGAAGGCCGTTTGGCAAGAATAGCCACCTATGTTTTTAAAATTTCGACCCAATTCTCGAACACTGCTTCAAAAAGGCCGTATTCGCAAAAGTGGTCCATTGTCTTTAAGCCTTTTGCCCAAAATGACACATTTCAAAATTTTTTTATGTGGTCTTAATAAAAAGAACGAATGTGCAGGATGAATACGGTTGAAAACATTCCTTTCAAAGCAGTCGAGGAAATCCCTCTGGGACTCCATATGTGGTGGAGCAACTTGAGGGAGGCTAGTAAAAAGTCCGTTGTAAAAGCTTTAGGGGGACTTACCGGCCCTTTAAAGATCAAGCCGAGGTTGGACATCGTCGAAGCTCTAATACCGTTTTGGGATCCCGCCCACAATGTATTCCACTTCTCGGACTTTGAATTAACACCCACGCTGGAGGAAATAGCGGGGTATGCTGGTCTCAATGACAAGCTCAGAAGTCGGTACCCAGTGGCACCCAGGGCAGTGACTCCCCACAAGTTTCTGGATCTGTTGAACATTAGCCGGGACGTCCAAGACCCACATCTGTCCGAAGGCTTCTGTACTTTCTACTTTCTTTACAGACGTTATGGAGATCCCCAGGGTTACGAGGCTAGCAACACTGGTCTGACTCACAAAGATCAGGCTAAATGGGAAGCCCGCCGGGGGTTAGCTTTTGTGGTAGCCTTCTTGGGCACCTTGATATGCCCAAGAAGCGACGGATGCATAGACATCGGACTTGTGGGGATGGCAGACTTCATGATGAAAAAGTCCAATGGCACATTGATACCAATGGTCTTAGCCGAGATATACCGTGCTCTAACAGTTTGCCAATCTGGGGGAAAATTCTTCGAGGGGTGCAACCTGCTCCTACAAATCTGGCTGACTGAACACCTCTGCTACCGACCGAGCTATATGAACTATGGTTTAACCGGTTTAAACTGCATTGAGGAACATAACACTCGGGTGAAAGACCACCAATTCCCAGAAGGCACGGAATCCTGGCGCTCCTATTTGAGCTCACTAACCGCCAACCAAATCGAGTGGACGTTCGGATGGCTCCCTCTTGACGAGGTGATCAATATGTCGGCTAAGGTTTGCTATCTCCTATTAATGGGCTTGCGAAGCATTCAACCATATGCCCCGCACCGGGTCTTACGCCAGTTGGGGAGACAGCAGGGTGTTCCCCATGATGAGGATTTAAGTCGACAAGCCATTGAATTATGCCCAAGAGCTGCATTCCCTGAAAGTAGGGTCCGCGAAATTTGGAATGAATGCCGGTTTTTAGAACCTCAAACTCGAGTGAGAGACTTATCAAAGGGGGAAGTGGAACCCGCCTACACCTCCTGGTACGGGGTAAGGGGCCGGGAACATCAAGAGCAAGAACGACCCGCAAAAAGACCCCATGTACAACAATTCACCGAGCAAACTCAAGAGCATTGGGCTTGGTTAGAAAAAGAGAACAGCTACCGAGCCACCATAAGCAAACTGGAGGCCCAGGTCAGGGCAATCAAGTTCGAAAATACTCTGCAAACTGCCTCAATCGAAGGAGAGAAAAATAGATTAGTTCAAGAAAATGAAGCCCTCCGGGCCCAGATACAGGAACTGAAAACAGCTGCCGAGAACCCAGAAAGAAGCAGGACCGACGAAAGGCTTATCAACGATTTGAGGCATAAAGTATGTAGTTATGGGAATGAGTTAGACAAAGCCGAAGAAGAACTGGCAAAAGTTTGGGAAAGACTAACAAGGAGTGAAGAAGAAAGAAGAGGATTTATTCAGAAACTAAAAAAGAAGTATGACCAGGAAGTCGTGGGCTTGAAAGAAAAGTTGGTCACCGCCGAGAACGAAAGGGCCAAACAGGCAAAAGGGTTTAAAATAGAGAGGGAACAGTGCTATGCCATGATGGCTCGGTTAGAAAGAGAGTTACAATGATGGCAAGACCAGAGTCACAAGGATGCCCAAATTTAGAAGCAAGATCCCAACAAATCGGGTGCCTACTTCAAGAGAAAGGTATTATCAGACGACAGGTCGAAGAGATAGGTGACTACATCGTCATCAAATGTCAAGAATGCGAAGATATGACGCAGACAACTTTCTTCTCTGCCGTTATGATCTTTGTCCATAATATAATGGACGACCTTTACTGCCTCCGACAAGACATAGCACGCAGGCCCGTGGCAAGGCCGAATGATGCCCCACCAGCCCCTGGAGCAACGGAAGCACTAATGTATTCTTGATATTTTTGATTCTGTACTTCACTTTTTCAGTCACAATCATATGTTGAGTACACGATAGTCTTTATATTTTTCGAAAAATGTGTGTCAAGTCTGTTTTGCAAGCTCCTAGCTGTTAACTTTCTGTAATCAAAAGCGTTTATTTAATGAAAGAAATTTTTCTCAGAATGAAGCTTTTTAGAAAATGATATGTTCTTTTCGGGGTTTAGCCATATTGAACTACGCAATGGTCTGATTCACGCGGCGCCGTGATACGTAGGCAATCCACATAGGATTCGATCATAACCAAAAGAAAAGAAACCAAAAGTAAATAGCGGATGCAATAACCGAGGAAAGAAAAAATAATAACTGAGAGAAAACCAAACTAAGAGATAAGGCCGGGATGAAGTACATGGTTGTGGCAAAAACATATAGAAAAACATCAGGTGCACTGCATACCCCGTACGGGCAATTTGTCTATGTTTTAAAAAACTAACGTTTATTGGTTTACTCTTAAAGGTATTTTAAGGTGGTTGGTTTTGTGGTAACCTGGCTCCCCATCCTTACTTCACAAGATCGAAGGGAAGCATAGAAATGACTTCTGAAAGTCACCTGCCAATCGTCAACTCCACCGTGGAAGACCTAAACCCCGCCGTTCCAACATCGGAGTCCGCAACAGCGGAAGAAAACAGGGCTCTGCGTTGCCGCATGCTAGAAATGTGGGACGCATGGTCCAATGGTAGGGAACCACCTAATACTATCCCGGGATTCCCAAAAATAATCCCCAGAGCAGGAGGGACGTCCAACATCCCCATAAGCTACCCGGCTACGCCATTTGGATATCTAAACATGTCGGCTCATTTTGCCGGAAGGCCTTCTGAGGTTCGCCCCCAGGCTTTGTTTTCTGGTACATCTTCCAACATTTTTACCGCACCACCCGTTTCCGTCATAGCCCCACCAACTATCTCCGGACCAAGTTTCGAGCCACCGGCGTTTACATTCCAAACACCATCCGTCCATCAGGATGTTGCTCATACTGCTCCCAATGCATATCTCCAACAAACTCAGCCCAAGTTCGCCTTGGGACAGGATAAGAAAAGCTTCGAAAGCGAAGAAATAACCCGAGAAATGAGGAGTATTGAACAAAGCCTCAAGACATACAAGGGATAAGCGGGCAGAAGAGTGTCTCCTACGCAGATTTGTGCATGTTCCCGCACATCCATCTACCTCTCGGGTTCAAGACCCCCAAATTTGAAAGATATGATGGGCATGGAGACCCCATAGCCCACCTGAAAAGATACTGCAACCAACTCAGGGGAGCAGGCGGGAAGGAAGAACTTCTCATGGCGTATTTTGGGAGAGTCTAACAGGAATTGCATCAGAATGGTTATGGACCAAGATATCTCCCGCTGGCATATATGGGACGACTTAGCCCGGGATTTTGTCCGACAATTTTAATACAATATTGACATCGCCCCCGATAGAAACTCATTGTCCAATCTTAAAAAGAAACCATCAGAGAGTTTCAGGGAATACGCCATCAAATGGCGTGAGCAAGCATCCAGAGTCAAGCCTCCGATGGATGAGGTTGAAATGGTGAGCGTTTTTCTACAAGCGCAAGAAGCTGACTTCTTCCAGAATATGATGTCCGCCATGGGCAAGCCATTCGCAGAAGCCATCAAAATTGGCGAAATGGTGGAGAACGGGTTAAAAACTGGTCGTATCCTGAGCCAGTCTTCCATAAGAGCAACCTCTCAGGCTATTCAGGGCGGGACCGGGGTTGCGGCCAACAGAAAAAAGAAAGAAGAAGGGGCCATGATGGTTTCCGACGTCAGGAAACCTCGACAGTACCCACGCCCATTTCCCTAAAGCCTCCTAGCATTATTACCCCCACCAAGATACAGCTTATGCTTCGCCCCCTTTTTATGCAGTAATGAATGCTCAACCACATCTCAGGCCGCCACAACAGCACAATCAAAATTGAACTCCACCCCCGAGAAATAACCACCATCCCCCACCTCCATATAATCAACGCCCGCCTCNCGTACCTCCAAACGGACAAAACCCACAATCACCCTCATTTAGGCGGGGTACCAGTTGTGCTTATCATTCCGGGGCGGAAGGGCACGACACAGAGGACTGTTGGAATCTCAAAAGAGCCGTGGAAAATATTATTGAGCAAAAGAAAGTTGTTCTAAGGGACAAGGAAGCTCCCAATGTAACAAACAATCCGCTGCCCGCCCACAATCACGGGCCCATCATTGGCATGATTTGCGAGGACCGGGATTTTGATCCGGCTCTAAAAGCCATCATCGCCATAGCAAATATGGAAAGAAAACCCAAGACGACACCCAATGCAGCCAAAGAGATGAGAAAGAGCAACCCTGTCCCTCAGGTCACGGAGCAAACTAAGACTGAGACAAATAAGGGACCCTCCAAAGATGCTGTCCTTTACATCCCTAACGCACACAGGAAAGAGCAGAGTGTTTTGAGCCCTTCCAGAAGGTTGCGATTCAATAGGGAAATAATGAATAACTCAAAAATATGTATCCCAAAGCAGACATATGTGGCGCGGGGGCTAATAATTTCACTCAGGCTGAATGAGCCCGTGGTTATTAGCCGCGCGTTGCAAACCCCCATGAAGAACACTACTTCCGTTCCCTAAAATTACCGCGGGACAGTGGTGACATACAAAGGGAAAGAGATTACCGGGGAAACAGGCGAGGTAAACCATTCAGAGAAATACCTCGACACGGAAAAGCTAAACAAAAGCAAGACGAAACATTCCCCCCCCAAAGGGCCAGTCGGTGCTGGGGAGGCAGAGGAATTCTTCAAGAACATGAGGACCTCTGAATACGCAATAATCGAAGAGCTCAGGAAATCCCCCGCCCAAGTTTCTCTTCTGTCCTTGTTGATGAATTCGAGCGAGCATCAGAAGATCCTGATCAAAACCCTCAACGAAGCATATGTTCCGGCCAACACCACGGTCGAACAAATGGAGAGGATGGCAGAACGATTTTTTGAGGTCAACCTGATTTCGTTCAGCAAGAATGATTTACCCCCGGAGGGGGCCGCCCACAACAAAGCTCTCCACCTAACTGTTAAATGTGAGGGTTACTACGTGAAGAGAGTTATGATGGATGGTGGGTCTGGGGTTGACATTTGCCCTCTATCAACCTTACAAAGAATGGAGATCGGGACTGAAAGAATCAGGCCCAACAATGTGTGCGTCCGTGCATTCGATGGTGTCAAAAGGGACACGATGGGGGAGATTGATCTGATTTTGACAATCGGCCCTGTAGACTTTGAAGTAACATTTCAAGTCATGGATATGGATACCTCCTACAATTATCTGTTGGGAAGACCTTGGATTCATCCCGCAGGGGCAGTGCCGTCCACTCTCCACCAAATGGTTAAGTTCGAGTATGAGGACCAGGAAATCGTGGTCCATGGGGAAGACGAGCAATCCATCTACAGGGACCCGCTAGCCCCATGCCTGGAAGCGAGAGAGGGCAGCGAGCACATAGTCTACCAGAATTTCGAGATTGTAATTGCAGACGAACATGAAGAAGGGGCCCCATGACCTCAACCCTTCCTATCAAACGCCTTAATTATGGTCGCCAACGACATGATCAGACATGGGTACACGCCCGGAAAAGGGCTTGGGGTATCTTTGCAAGGCATCAAAGAACCCGTCACCTTGCCTGTCAATGAAAAGTTCTTCGGCATAGGGTTTCAAGCTACCCCAGACGATGAAACATGGGCTGACCAACGCAAGAAAAATGGTTGGGTATTGCCCCAGCCAATCCCACATATCACTACATCATTTACCAAGCCAAAATATGTGGAAGAAGAAGAAGAGGTTTTCACGGCCGAGGAAATAGAAGAAATATGCGGAGCAATGAAGCAAATGTTGTATGAGGCCCATATGGTCCAACCAGGAGAAGGCTCCAGCACGGCCGAAGTACAGTATATGGGACCTGATGCCAAGTTGCAAAACTGGGAGGCTACTCCATTCCCCGTTCGACGGGAGTCTCGGTAGTTCAACTTTTGCCATCTTTTCCGCACTATGAGTTATTTCAGGGTGTAACTCAAGTTTAAGTTTCCTGCCTTTAAATTTTCGATGTAAACCCTCATATGTTCAAAATTCAATGAAATGAAATTAAGATTTCATCATCTACTATCTCTCTCTGATTTTTGTCTACTTTTTTTTTTTTCAGTCCTAATAATGCGGCTTTAAAAAATATGACATGCTTGCGGACTCCCTGCTTTGATCCTAATACGTCGTCTAGCCTCGAAATAATGAATCAAGAACTGGAATACGACGAAGAAGAGGCTTTCACAGAAATAAATCAAGAATTAGAACAATTCGAGAATAAGCCTAAGCCGAATCTAAACAGAACAGAACCTGTTAACTTGGGCAGTGAGGAAGAGATTCGAGAAACCATGATAAGTGTCCATGCGGATAAAGACACTAAAGACGCCTTGATTCAACTCCTATTAGAATTCAAGGACGTATTTTCTTGGTCCTACGAAGACATGCCCGGATTGAGTATGGACTTGGTGGTGCACAAATTTCCCACCTACCCCGGTCATCCGCCAATCTAACAAAAGCAGAGAATGTTCAAAACAGACATGAGTGACAAAATCAAAGAAGAGGTCGCTAAACAACTAAAGGCTGGAGTAATCCGAGTGGTCCAATACACCACCTGGCTAGCCAATGTGGTCCCGGTGCCTAAAAAGGACGGAAAGGTCCGAGTATGTGTCGACTATCGAGATCTGAATAAAGCCAGTCCCAAGGATAATTTTCCGCTGCCAAATATACACATCTTAGTGGACAATTGTGCCAAACATGAGGTGCAGTCTTTTGTCGATTGCTATGCCGGATATCACCAGGTGTTGATGGATGAAGAAGATGCAGAAAAGACAGCCTTCACTACACCCTGGGGAACATACTGTTACCGAGTCATGCCGTTTGGTTTAAAGAACGCTGGGGATACTTATGTGTGGGCCATGACTTCCATATTCCACGACATGATGCATCAGGAGATTGAGGTATACATGGATGACGTGATCGTTAAGTCCAGGACCCAAAACGACCATTTGCAACATTTGAGAAAATTCTTCGAACGCCTGCGCATGTATAATCTAAAGTTGAACCCGGACAAATGCGCTTTCGGAGTTCCTTCCGAAAAATTACTGGGATTTATAGTCAGTCGACGGGGCATCGAGCTGGATCCGACAAAGATAAAATCCATCCGGGACCTTCCACCCCCGAGAACAAAGAAANGAAGAGTCCTTTGGGTGTATTCTCGGGCAACACGATGCGACCGGACGGAAAGAGCAAGCCATTTATTAATTAAGTAAGAAATTCACAAGTTATGAGGCAAAATACTCTCAGTTACAAAAGACTTGCTGCGCTCTAACTTGGGTAGTGATGAGTGGCTAGAATTCATGATTTTAAGTATTATATACCTTGCATTTTATGAGCTTTAATGATAAAATACACGTCGTATGTGCCTAATAGGGTTTATTTTATGTGTAGGTGAATTGGAAATGGAAACGGGGCTAAACGGATGCAAATACGTCGAAGAATACGGGAAAAGGGACGCCCTGACGATAGCCGGGCGCCAAGCCAAACAGCCTGGGGCAGCCTGGCGTTACCCAGGCGTTAGACCCATAACGCCTGGGGGGTCCAGGCGTTACCCAGGCCTTAGGGCTGTAACGCCTGGCCCTGCCTGGCTTTACCCAGGCTTTAGGGCTGAAACGCCTGGGCCCCGGGACAGCTAGAAACCGAGTTTTGACGGGTTTTAAGTGTTTCCAAGTTAGAATAGAAGTCTTTAACACGTTTAGGGTTCATCCTAAACATATAAATAGAACCAAAAACATCACATTAAGGGGATTTCGATACAGGATTTGTGACGGAGGCAGACTTTTGAGAGGAGGATTCGATAGAGGACTCTTGACGGAGGATTCTACTTAGTTTTTCTTCTCTTCTCTTCTTTTAGTTTTATAGTTTATTAGTTCTAGAGTATTGGGTGTTACATGAACGTTGTAGTTGAAGCTTGAATTATTCTTATTGTTTATCTTAATTGGTTTATTTTATTCAATTTGTGCTTAATTATTCAATTGCTTGATCA
>MDKJ01346043.1:0-97717 GCA_005239525.1 Nicotiana knightiana | reverse complement strand
AATACACGTCGTATGTGCCTAATGGAGTTTACTTAATGTGTAGGTGAGTTGGAAATGGAAGCCAAGCTAAATGAGAGCATAAACGTCGAAGGAGCAAGGATTATCAGTTTTCTTGATTATTATTCGAGTATTTTCAATTCATGCACACTTATGCAATTGTTTGACTATAGCATGAGTGGCTAAACACCCATGGTTCTGGGGTTGTGGTTAGCCATGGATATTGTTATTCGACATTAATTTAACCTTGAATATAGTTTACTCAATATATGGTTGTTTCTTCAATTCTGTGTTTAATTGCTTAATTGTCTGGCCATCAATTAGGTTCTATATACTATCTATGTTATGCTTGGGAAAGCCGTATATAGATTAGAGAAGAATTGAAGAGAGTGCGATCTTAACCCTTCAGGGGAGCGGATTTGTGGTTAGGATAGGAATATACCTAGTCACCGTGCTTAATTAAACATCGTAATCTTAGTGCGTTCTAATAGATTAATTCCATAGGAATATAGGCGTTAATCTATTGAGAATAGGTGAGGAGTGCTTCGGGAGAAGGCTATGAGAGCATTTATCGATTAATTAGCAACCATGAGTGAATTATATGAAAGGAAAAGTTAATTAGAATGCAATATGAGTGGTGAATAAACCACAACCCTGGAATATTCGTCTCTACTGAATACATCACAATAATTCTTGTCATTTGATAATTAGTTATTTCATAGAATTTTAGTATAAAATAGTATATCCTTAATTTTATATTGGCTTGGTTAAATAACGATTAGAGTGAATTAGCAAGTAGTTTACACAAGTCCCTGTGGGTACGATATCTGGACTTAAAATCCTATATTACTTGTCGACCACGTACACTTGCGTGTGCATTGGGAAATCAACCAACAGTCATCCCTCCCTTTTTGGGAACACATTTAACCGGGCTCACCCAGTTGTTGTCAGAAATAGGGAAAATGATACCCACATCTAGCAATTTTATTACTTCTTTCATGATAGGATTTAGCCTTCTTTGCTGCTCAACACTCGGGCGATGTCCATTTTCTAAAAAGATTTTATGCATGCAAAATGATGGGTTGATTTCTTTAATATCTGCAATGGTCCACCCAATCACCTTTTTGTGCTCACGAAGTACCCTAAGCAATTTATGTTCTTGTGTATTGGTCAGGCTGGATGAGATGATCACGGGCAATGTCTCGGAATTCCCCAAATAAACATAGCGTAAATGTGCTGGAAGAGGTTTGAGTTCCAGCTTTGGAGATTCTTCAATAGATGGCTTAGGAGGGATTAGAGTAACATGCTTGTTCAACTCTTCAAATTTTCCTAGCCCCTGGAGGTAACTGCAAGATACTTCAAAATATTTCTCAATGTCTCCCCTTGTTTCATCCCCACAGTCTTCTTCATCCCCAACTAACACTTGCTCAAGAGGGTCAACATGACTCATGTATGGAACCATTGACTCCGATTTGTTTTCCAATTATCATGGATAGCTCTTCATAGTGGACAGGTAAGTTGAGTGCCTTATAAACATTAAACACCTGCACTTGATCACCAACTCGCATTGTCATCTTCCCTTCACACACATCGATGATTGCTCGGCCCGTAGCTAGGAATGGACGCCCCAAAATAAATGGGACTTCCTGATCAGGTTCATAGTCCAAGATAATGAAATCAGCTGGGAATATGAAGGAACCCACCTGAACCAGCACATCTTCAATTACTCCCTCAGGATGAGCAAATGAGCGATCGGCCAATTGTAAAATCACTGTTGTTGGGCGTGGTTCACCCAACCCCAATTACTTGAACACAGATAGCGGCATCAGATTAATACTTGCCCCAAGATCGCACAAAGCTCGCCCGACTGCATGTTTAGCAATTGAGATTTGGATAGTAAAACTACCCGGATCTTTTAATTTCTGAGGTAGCTTGCTTTGAATTCTTGAGCTAACTTCCTCTGTGAGCCAATGTAAGGGGCAAGAGCATAGCGGACTAGTGTTGTGGCCCGGTAGAGGTAAGTAATGGTTATAAATCTTGTCCTGAGGGTATGAAACCCCGGACCACATATTTCTCACTGATTTTAGAATGGCGCACATGTTGGATGACGAGTATGTGGCGCACATTGATTTTTGGATTTGGACTAGGTCCTCCCCGCAGGCGACTAATGAGTTGCATATTTTACTCCAAACCTTATGTTAAATTATGTTCTATAGATTCTTGAAATATTTGGGCTATAAGCCGTGTTTGGGGCCTCGTGTCGATCTGTTTAGACCCCTTGGGGGTTTTTTACTGATGTATTCCTCACTATTTACTTATGATTTCACTCAGCCATATTTTGCTTACTGTTTTCGAAACTCAACCTTATTTACACTACTTTGAGATTTAAAAAGGATGTTTTGGGTCGAGTACCCTGTTTTACTGATTATCCCAAGGGCTTTTTGAGTGGTTCTGCTAAGTAAGGCCGAGGAACAGATTGTGAGGATATGATACGGCACGAGGTGGCTTGATATTAGCGCTTGGGATGAAGGAGCCCCTCCGGAGTTTGCACACACCCCCAGTGAGCGCACCGAGTGCCGAGTGCCGAGTGCCGAGTGCCGAGTGACGAGTGATCGGGAGGCATGAGTGACTGTGAGGTGCTGAGTGACAGATTATGAGTGATTGTGAGGTGCTGAATGACTGATTATGAGTGACTCTGAGGCATGCCCGAGGGGCTGATTATGATACATGTTTTGCCCAAGGGGCTACCTATGATTTTTACTACTTTCACTCTGGACTTATAAAATATGTTGATGTTATTAAAAATATGCATTCTTGAAAGGACTTTTCTGAAGTGGGGTTTAAGGCATGATGACTTCATATATCTATGTTTATACTGTTGGAAAGAAAGGATGTGCATATTGTGAATTGATGACATTGATTACTATGTAATTTCTTGCCACTTAGACTTGATTTATTTTTATTACTACTGAGTTGGCGTACCCGCATTACTCCCTGCACCCCTGCGTGCAGATTCAGGTGCAGATACCGAGCATTAGCTATCTTTTTTGTGCGGAGCCGGATTACGGGATATAGAGGTAGTTGTACAGTGTCAGAAGCATCTCTGTTTTCCCATCTTGTATCTAGCTATTTATTCAGAGGTTTTTGTATTATAATAGTATACCTTTGGCTTATTTTTCTTAGATGCTCATGACATGTTGTCTCCGGGTTTTGGGGTTGGTGGCACTATTATTTGGCCTAATGTATTTAGTAAACTCTGTATATTTTATGAAATGCTTCAATTTTGATTGGGATTTTGAAAGAAATTATGAACATGTGATTATTTGCTAGCCTAGTTCCACGATAGGCGTCATCACGGTCGGTTTAGAATTTGGGGTCGTGACATCATATCATCATTTTTGAGCTAGTTTCACGACATTGTGAGCCCGACAGAGAGAGACTGGTGACAGAGTGAGGCCGATGGCCTGATTGTGAGTGTCAGTTATGGGATCAGACCGCACACCGCAACATGTTTTGTTGATTTATGTCTGGATCTGGCTTATTATAGTGCTTGGGCTGAAGGAGCCCCTTCGGAGTCTGTACACACCCCAGTGAGCGCATTTGATTTATATTAAGGGATGGATCTTCCTTAAACATGGATTTTGTCTGAATCATTTGTATTTGGGGATGGATCTTCCCCTAGGCTGCATTGGCCTTATACAGTACAGAGTGTCTGACTGTCAGTTGATGTACATATAGCTGGGATGGATTTTCCTTAGACTGGATTGGCCATATACAATACTCAGCTATTGAGTATTATGAGAGTGTGTGTACACGAGGCTTTCAGGATGGTGCATCACATACAACATGTGCTTTGGCATGTAGATGTAATGAGGTTATATTCTCCATATCTTTCCGAATTTATATCTCACTTGTATTGAGTTTAACTGTTGAACTTGAAAGCATGCCTACATTTCTGTACTGTTATTTCTATATTGAACTGTACCTCCTGAGTTCGTCACTACTTTCAGTCCAAAGGTTAGATTTGTTACTTATTGAGTGGGTTGTACTCACTCTACACCCTAGATCTTATGTTCAGATCCAGGTGCTTCCGATCACGGCGGTTGCTGAGTTGCAGAGTTCAGATTTTAAGAGATCATCAAGGTAGCTGCTTGGTGCCGCAGACCTTGAATCTCCTCCCTTATCTTCATTTTATGTTTCAGTTTTCATGTCTAGATGTTGTATTAGACCATATCCCTATGTAGATTCTCATGTACTCGATGATGCCTTAGTTTTGGGAGATATTTTTTATTTGAGTTGTGATTTCTTATTCTGTTTTTAAAAGGTTTTCCTTAAATTTAACTGTTTCAATATCTTTCAAAGCTTTAGAGTGTTGGGAATGTCTGAGTAGTCTGCTTGCTTAGTTCTATGATAGGCGCCATCACGACGGGTTGATTTTGGATCATAATTCTTCATCAATTCTCCTGATTTATCTCTGCATGTTTTTGTGACAATCATTGGGGCTCTTTTCTTGTTAGTAGGAAGACAATTACTGGCATCTGCATTCTGTTGGGTCAGTTTAGTGGGATGGAAGTCTAAAAAGCAATATGTGGTGTCCATATCTTTAGCTAAAACTGAGTACAAATCCTTAAGCAAATAACCGAGTAAAAGTTATTGATTTTACAGTATCTGACAAGTAAAAGGCAAAGAGTTAGATTTTACTGTAAAAGTTATTGATTTTACAGTATCTGACTAGTAATTCCTTTGATATGAAATTGGGTCTTAATGCCCTAGTTGTTGGTTTTATTTCTGGATTTAGTAGAGTTAATATCCACTGCTGTATTTCATTCATATATTTTTCTCTGTATTCTCGTGAGTTAGAATATATCATTGTTTGATCTCGTGTGTAGTAACTCCAAACTGAGTTTCCATTAAGGTAATTGTTTACTAGTTCGCTCAAAATGATATCCGCAGAACAAAAAATTATATTTGATAACAATATATTTGAACAAGTAAAAGGCAAAGAGTTAGATTTAAGCGTAGAAAAAGTATTAGAAGTACCTACAATAAAAAATTGGTTCAAAAGACAGAAAGAAGAATATTACGTAGTAAGCCAAAAGGAACATATAATCGATTGTAAATTCACAAGAGGTAAAGCCAAAATACCAATAATAAACAAACGAATATTAAATAAAGAAATACAAGACATAAAAGCAAAAAACCCAATCAAATATGTACATTTAGGAGGAACTGAAATACTCATAAAAGCATGTTTTAGAGAAGGAATAGATACCCCTATAGAAATATATTTGGCAGATGATAGGATAATACAACCTATAGAAAAAAGTATTATAAGTGCAGTAAAAGGAAACCTCATATACCAAAAATTTAAATTTATAATAAGTGCTAATTACTCAGTAGCATTAACTGATAGAAATATAGATAAATCATTAGTACTATACTGGAAAATGTCAGGAATAGAACTAGCACCAGGAAGTAAGATATTTACAGCTAGATGTAAAAACCTATATGTTCTAACAACTAAACATAAGATAGCAGCAAAAAATAAAATCAATAAAATCAAAATAGAAAATCCATTTGAGAAAATAGTTACGGTTATTGATAATAATGAATATAGCTACAAAGAAATTGATATGGAAGAAGATTTGTACTCAATTTCTATGTTTTATTTCTAACTTTTTGTGTTAATCAGACTACAAAATGTGAAGCAAAGAACCTTTATCTTCTGTGAGAAGACCAAACATATAGAGTTGGACAGTCATTTTGTTCGGACCAAGTTGGATGATAGTTTGATCTCTCTTCTTCACGATTCCAGTTCCACTCAGCTTACAAATGTCTTCACCAAAAATTTATTAAGAGTTTCTCATCACCCATATCTTGGCAAGTTCGACATGTTATCACCCTCCAACTTGAAGGGTATGTTAAAGTTAGTAGTCAGGATAAAGGTGATTTTTAGTTGGGCTGATTCTGTAGTTGGCCTAATCTTTCTATTTTGTTATCTTTGTATTTGGGCTAGGCCCAGTTGTACCTAATAGATAGTATCAAATATTAAGTTTGTCGGGTTGGTTATATCTTTATGAGATAGTTTGTTAAGTTTTTCCACGTCTTATAAATAGTAGGGACCCGAACTGATTTGTCTAGTTTTCTCATTTTATTTTCCTTAATAATATCTGTTAGTTCTCTCTCAAACGTCGATGTCGCGCTCCAACCTTGGAGGAGCCGGACACAACACTTAGTACCTTAAACTTGTACTGAGTGAATCAAAATTCCTTTCATTCTTATACTAAGACAATGCATGAGTTGTTATAAAATCAAGCTCCATGTTTAAATCATAAATGTTCGGCTCAATGTCTCAAACTACTTTAAAAATATTATACATAGTGTCATGAATAGAATACCAATGTTCTAAAGATATATACATGACCCAGAATGTAGACAGTGCTCTATGACAAAAATTACTTAAATTCATAAATTAACTAGACTCCAAGATACCCACTTGAAAAGCACTGTGCTAACCATAATAAGTTAGCGAAGTGAGGAAATGTGTAGCGAGGATCAATGTCGTCCAACAATATCACTGCCTGCATCCACAAAAGATATGCAGCGCCCTAGTGAAGAAACGTGATTATATAACAAAGAGCACTCTTATGCATCATAAATTTTTTCACATAAAATGGGTCATAAACAAACATGTTTTGTCAAAATAAAATTGGAAAGAACTTGGCAAAATCTACGGACAAACGGAGGCTAAGACTACCAA
Organism: Nicotiana knightiana; assembly: GCA_005239525.1. Taxonomy (NCBI): domain Eukaryota; kingdom Viridiplantae; phylum Streptophyta; class Magnoliopsida; order Solanales; family Solanaceae; genus Nicotiana; species Nicotiana knightiana. The sequence goes on along the minus strand of MDKJ01346043.1, from coordinate 90,960 downwards.
GAACAAGTGGTATCCATGTCTAGACAACGGGTACATCTTCAATGGAAGCTCCCGCCGTGCACAGCAATATCAACTCCAGAATATGCACGCAAGGTTCAGAAGTATAGTATGAATACAACCAACCACATGTACTCAATAAGTATCATAACTAACCTCGGTGAGGTAATAGAAGCAAGAATTATAAATGATACCCACCATTCACCTGTACATGTTCATAAATTTCCAACAAGTATAGAACAAATATATGATCAAATACGGAAAACATAGATAAAACCACCTTAGTGCTTACAATTCTTTTAAAAATGTTTTGCGCAGTTAGCAATCCAGCATATAAAGAACATATACAAGTAAATCAGGTATACAGTCAAGGAAATTGCAAGTAAAAATGAAATGTGATAAATAAATATCAGACTGTTAGTGTGCACAACCCGATCCAAATAACAATAAGCTAATAAGGCCTATTGCGGCTTGCCAACCGATCCAAATAACAATAACCAGCTCTCCCAGAGCTCACATCAACAAGAAACTCGTCGATTTTTCACAATCCATGTGTGCACCATCCAGAGGGAAACATGAGAGGGTAACCCTAGAGGGATGGATCCGTATCCACGTGTTGTACGGGCAACTCACATGCTAATATTATCAAGTGCATGAATAACTCACGTGCTACACAGATAACTTATGTGTATAATATCAATATCTGGATCCGCACGAACAACTCACATTCTAAACAGAAAACTCATGTACTATAATATCAATATCTGGATCTGCACGAACATCTTACGTATTGCACGAACAACTCACATGCTAATAATATCACAACCACACAGATAACTCACATGCTAATAGTCACAATTCGTCTGGCATGATCACATGCACAATATCACAATCCACCCAGCGTGGTCACAGTAATAACAACATAATGCCCGACGTGTTCACAAGCATCCGGTCCATATCATATCACACAGAAGAAAATATACAAGAACACATGTATATGATGAGTGAACATCAAATTCCATGCTCTTGGACTGGTATAATAACATGCTAAAGTGTAGGCATGTGCAAAGTGTACTATTATAGCTCAAAGCGACAATTTCATCACAGAAATAGCAATTTTCAAGTTTACAAAGGGAATTAGCCTATATATAATCTCAAAAATGGATCAAATAGTTCACCTTAATGTTATAAATATGAAAAATATTAATGTATAAGGCTTAACAGTCAATTCTAGGCTTATCATAGCCTAAAGAACTACCCCAAGCATGGATAATTACTCTGATTCTCGCTTATGGGCTTAGTCCCTACACATGTGCTCGCCCATAGCACGTGGGTATCAAAAATAACTGAGGAAAATAGTTACACAAGGATAGGTGAGGCACCGGGTGCCGGTCTCGCCTCCAAATTCGGGCGTGACAGGCTATCTCCGCCTGTTGAGCTTGCAACATCTCGAAGATCACCCGCAGGCTGATCCCGCCCTCTTCTCCACCATGTTTGCTTTGAGCGGCTGATCGAACATCCTTACGGACGCTACCCTCGAGATCGACGGCCAAATTGGCGATGATGGCTACATGTGAGCTGACGTCGATTAGATCTACAGGCGGAACTTCATCGAGGCCAACCCGAGGTACGTCGTTCCCTAGCACTATTTTATCATTTTTGTCGTCGTGAGCGAAATAGTTATGCACGTGTAGGGGTGCTGACTAAGAGTTTGACTTTTTTGTCCTGGAATCAAAGATACTCCAAAGAACAAGTGTAAAATAGTGTGTGTTATGAAAGTTTTTACCAGATAATCACTATTATCATTAGCCCCGCGATAGGCGCCAAACTGTTTACCCTCAACATCTAATAACAATTGAATTTATACGCGATTTTAAGGATAAGTGATATAACTTGATAAAAATTAAGTAAAAAGATTGATATTGAAATTGACGATAAAAGAATAAATGCAAATCACATGAATTGAACAAACTTGGCCTTCGAGTTTGATAACCCTCGAACTAAGAAGTGCTTTAACTGACGTAGGAATATAATAACAAGATGATAAGAGCTAGAAATAATAGTATATTGCTTTGCGCTGCATATTGCATTGCGTTTTACAAATGATCAGACCCCAATTATATAGTAAGGGAGTCCTACTCTTGATACAATTCTATACAAGGTAAAAATCTCATGATTTTCTAATTCATCAGCCTCTCCTTGATACGTGTCAGGTTTTGCCATGATCTCAAACCACTTGCCGATATTTTGATATTCTTTTATTTGGCTAGGAAAATTTCCCTCAATCTTATTCGGTCCCAAGGGCACGAGCTTAATGATGTAACTTTGCACCTCGATTCGATATAACTCGAGATCAAGCTCTAACCTGTCATGTTTTAGTCTCGATTGATCACACAAGAGGCGAACCCCATTTTGACCGTATAAACAGTATATTGGGATACTTCACGAGTTGGTCTTTGATGTGGGTTGATGTAGGATGGTAGGGTGATTGCTTGTTCGTCGCGTCAAGTGATGCCCCATGAGAAAAACTATCCAGTGCATGATTTGGAGTTGGCAACAATTGTGTATGCGCTCAAGATTTGGAGGCATTATCTGTATGGCATGTCTTGTGAGCTATATATGGATTATTGGAGTCTCCAACATCTCTTTAAACAAAATATTTGAATTTGATACAGCGGAGATGGTTGGAGCTATTAGAGTATTATGATATCACTATTGTCTATCATGCAGGAACGACTAATGTGATTGCACACACCTTGATTAGAAATGCATAAAGTATGAGGAGTCTAGCTTTCATTCCAGTCGTGGAGAGACTTTTAGCCATGCAAGTTCAGGCATTGGCCAACAGATTGGTGTGATTGGATATTTTGGAGCCGATCAGATCCCTTGGTTGTGTTATATCTCGGCCGTCCATTTTTTAGCACATTAGGGTGTGTTAATAAGATGATCCCCGCTTGCTTGTCTTTCAGGACACAACAACATGGTGATGCTAAGGAGTTGACTATTGGTGATGATGGGGTACTGAGTATTCAAGGTCGAATATGTGCTCCAAATATAGATGGTTGTAGGTAGTTGATTCTTGAGGAGGCTCATATTTCACGACATTCCATTCACCCAGGTGCTACAAAGGTGTATCATGATTTGAAGCAGCATTACCGGTGGAGAAGGATGAAGAAAGACATCATCGGGCATGTTGCGCGGTGTTTGAATTGTCAGCAAGTTATGTATGGGCATCAGACCGAGATGTTTTCTTTAGATGATTGGTATACAAGAGTGAATGTGGGAGCACATTACTATGGACTTCGTGGTGGGGTTTCAACAGAATTTGAAGAAGTTTGATTCCATTTGAGTCATTGTGGATGGGTTGACCAAATCATCGCATTTTTTTTCAAGTTATGGCTTCCTACACTTTAGAGCGGTTGGATAAGATCTACGTTTGGGAAATTGTTCACTTGCTTGATGTACCAATTTCTATCATTTGAGATCGTGACACTCAATTTTCATCGCACTTCTGAAGGGCTATCTAGTTTGAGTTTGGCACGTATGTTGAGTTGAATACAAGATTTCATCCTCAGTTGGACAGGAAACCCGAGCGGACCATTCAGATCTTGTAGGACATGTTGAGAGCTTGTGTTATAGATTTCAAATAGTGAGATTGCTTTCTCCCATGAGCGGAGTTTGCATACAAACATAGCTACCAATCTTGTATCGAGATCGCTCTATACGAGGCCTTATGTCGGAGACGATGTTGTTCTTTGGTTGGTTGGTTTGAGCCTGGAGAGGCTAGATTATTAGGAACAAACTTGGTTCATGATTTATTGGAGAAGGTTAAGTTATTTCAGGAGAGGCTTCACACCGCACCGTCCATGCAGAAGAGTTATGCATATAATAAGGCTCATGATGTGGCATTCATGGTTGGTGAGTAGGTTCTACTTAGATTTTTACCTATGAAGGGCGTGATAAATTTCGGGAAGAAGCGAAAGTTGAGTCCTCCATATATTGGTCCATTTGAGTTATTGGAGAGAGTTGGTGAGGTAGCATACAACCTTCCTTTGCCACCCATCTTGACGGGAGTTCATCCTGTACTCCATGTTTCCATGCTTTGAAAGTAAAATGAGGATCCATCACATGTCTTGTATTTTAGCTCGGTGTAGTGGGACATGGATTTGACTTATGATGAGGATTCGATGGCAATTTTTGATAGGTAACGAGCGCAAAACACCAGTTAAAATATTGCCCGCTAGTCAAATATAGTTTAGTGTAATATCGTCTCTACAGAGATTGGAGTTAAACACTGTTTTCATAGGTTCTAGTTTGATTTCTATCAAAGATGATCAACAGTTGAGAATTATATAATTTCTAACTAAAATTAACTAATAATCTAAACTAGTGACTAGTGACTATTGAAACAAAAATAAACAAAGAAGGTTATCAATGGGAGAAGATAGGGTTTTTATAGGATAGGTGCAAGACAATAGTTTGGGATCTAACTCTGGATAGTTCACTTCTAACGACAAGTGAGTCTTTGAATTCACTTGATTATTAGTTCATTTGTTTTGTAGAAACTCCTCTCTCGATTAAATCTCAACCTTATGAGATGAACCAATTTAAGCTCTGTGAAGATATGCAAGAATGCGTAGTGGATTGGTATTTAGAAGAACCTATCTCGATTATCCTCCTAACTAAGTTTAATCAATGAGTCAACTAGCCTCTTTCGATTACTAAGAAGAATTAATGAATTCAACCAAAAATATAATGCAAGGATATCACAAGTTATGCCTCTCTCGATTACATGAACAAGTGAATATAGATGCAGCAATTAAATCATCCAAAAATGCTTCAATATTTAAACTAGAGTTAATATCAAAAAATAAATATCAATATACCAAATCCATCAAAACCTAAAGGGAATTACTCCATATACATGGAGTAATTCATCACAAATATGATAAAAATATAGGAAAACATAAATTCAATCCAAACTCGGGTCTTGAGCGAGGAAAGAATGATGAAATCCTTGTGCTTTTTCTCCTCCGAATCCTCGTTAGCTTCCTTAGGTCTAAAGTATGTCAAGAATCGGGTAAATAACTTTTTTCAATGTATTTATACCAAGTAAGGTCGGGCCCAGACGAAACCACCTTCTCCTAGCTGGAATAGGATTTTCACTCTATAAAAATTACACAGGCCCACTGCATGGAGCGATGAGCCATGCTGGGCATTTAGTGGGGAAATCCAGAGAGCTCAACATTTATCAGGAAGAGAAAATCGCACAACTGCGGCGCCCCACGTTCCACCCCATGTGGCGCTGCTGTGGGGTTTTGTAGAGTGAACTTCAAACTTTGATTTTTGATGTCCTTGCTTGGCCCTCGACCCCCGAACATGATCACGCTTAATCCTTTGGGCTTTTACTCAGACGTCAAAGATCCAAATAGCTCGAATTAGCTGCATAACATATACATTACTCGGAATTACTCCTACAAGGCATGAAACACACAATAAGTACAAACCACCAACGATTAAACCTCAAACGCACTTAAAGTAATGCAGTAAGCTAGAGTGTAATAAGAGACTAAAACACGAGATTAAAGCCTACCATCAACACCTCACACTTAAGCCATTGCTCATCCTCGAGCAATAAAATTACACTTTATAAACACACGACCTTTTTAAACAAGTCTCCTAACTCATCATACTAGGAATAATTAAAATAGATTAAGCAAAATAATGTAACATCCTTGCCTCAAGATTTGAGTCAAAACTACTGCACATTATTAACAACTCGCTCACTTACTCTAACATAGAGGTCAATGACATTACCTTTCATTCATGAACCAAGTGCCCTCACACAACAATAGAGAGTAGTTCCACACAAAATAAAATTTAGGAATAATTAAAAACTTAAGATAGAAATAATTCACTCACTCTCAGAAATAACATTCATATGCCACAAGAAATGCACCATAGGCTTTCCAGTAGACTATTACTCCACTAATTGAGCTCATTCAGCTAAGGATCAAGTAGGAATTTAATAGGTTGTAATGTAGGCTGCGGGACGGGTAGGATATTTTTAGATATAAGAGTGACTACACCTCCCTAAGCACTTAAAAACACACAATTAACCATTCAAAACTCCACACTTATGTCAAACCATAACTCCACCTTCATATCAATATACATCAACTCCCTACTTCTTTAAGCACAATTACATCAAAATCTACCACTTTCAAGGAATAATTTTCACAATAATACAACTATTTTTCTTTTCCTTCTCTTATTCAACTCAAGTGCCTCTTACTTTTTTTTTCAAACAATGCACCTTTCTCCTTATTCGAATAGTTCCACTCAAAAGCCAAATCAACCACCCCACACTTTAACTTTTACAAAGTTCATATAATTCAAGTGCTCATGAGAGGTCCAAAGTTCAAATAGATGGTCAATTCAAACAAATGGGTAAGGATTGTAATGTGTTTTCCAAAAAAACGGGATTATAGGCTCAAAAGGGGTTAACTAAGATACATAACAATTAGGTGGGTAAAACATATATTTGGCTCAACAAAAAATGCCTATATCACTTCCAAGATTGAATCAAACTACTATTTCACTTTGCAAACACACTGGGCAAGTTATAGACATCAAATGCAATGCACAGAATAACACAAAAACCTCACACACACATGGCACATAACTCACTCGAGATTGGACTCATCAAGACACTCTAGTCAAAGCAGTTAGGAAAAGTTAAGATCATACAATTTAAGGTATTGTACAAGAGTCAAAAACTGAGCCTAAGCGTCACAATCAAAGCACCATTATTCTCAAGGAAAAACGAATTAAAGAGATATTTCCTTCAATTCAAATCATATTACAAGGTTTCCTACTACTAAATAAAAATATAACTAACAACATCCGGTTCAAACAAAAATCCGTGGAAAAGAACCGCGGCACAATGAAAAACCAAGGGGGAGTTATTACACTACCTAACAAAATATAATCTTTTTTGGTCTTTTTCTTTTGACTTTAATTGCTCAAGAAACCTGTCGATGATATCTATTGTGCGGAAAAAAAAAATTTAAATTCTAATGTTTTTTTTCTATATATTTTTATTCTAACTACTAAAACTAAAAAAAACAAAACCAAAACTAATATACATACATACATACATACATACATAATAGATTAATTGAGGCACCAGAATCACATAAAGATTTATTAAAATTAATCGTGCATAGAGAGCAAGGTATAGTAAAACTCACTAGATCTCCACACTTTTGTGGGAGTTTATTTTGCAATATCTTGCTGCAACACTATGTGAGCATGACCACTGAGGTCTCGTCTATTTTCCTCTTCTTTGGCAGGTTCTCCTTCATGAATTTGGCATAAGCTGGCATTTGATAGAGCACTTCTATGAATGGTAAGTTTACATGAACCTGATTCAGGATATCCAGAAATTTCTCAAACTGCTTGTCCTGCTTTTCACTAAATAGCTTTTGGGGAAATGGTAAAGCAGACATATGCTCGGTCTCATCATGTTCCTCCCTTATTGAATTTTATCCCATCTTCTTTTTCACTGCTTTCATCTGGCCCTTCTTCTTCTTCTTCTTCTTCTTCTTCGTCTTCTTCTTCGTCTTCTTCTTCTTATCAATACCATTCAAAAAATGCTCTCCACTTTCTTTTTCAGGTATCACATCTTTTGCATCGGAGGGGGATCTTTCAACACTTGCCCACTTTTCAAGGTTACAACATTCAGTGTTTCTTTGGGATTTCCTTCAGTATCAGCGGGAAGAGTACCTAGAACTCTCTCTGATAATATTGTAGCAATTTGTCCTACTTGCTTCTCAAGATTTTGAATTGTTGGCCCTTGAACTTCAAATTTTTGGTTAGTTTTCACAATAAAAGCCTTCATAAGATCTTATAGACCAGGCTAAGAGGGATGTTGAGGCTAGAACTTCTGCCTTGGATGATTCACCAAACCAGGAGGTCTTGTCTATGAAATCTGCAGTTGTTTTGTTTCCATGCCTGTCACGACCCAATTTCCCTCTGTTGCGTATCATGATGGCACCTAGTCTTAGGGACTAGGTAAGCCTAGCAGTTACTGAATAACAACAATAAATAAAGGAAAACTAACAGTCTTGATATAGAATCTCAACAGAATGTACAAACTTTCTCAAAACTAGAAGTACAAGTCATAAGCTTTATGAATCTTCTACACTTCTAAGTACAACTGTTTGGAAATAAATACACCTGTGTATAAATAATAAATAAGAAAAAGGTGACCCCGACACCTGCGAATGCAGCAGCAGGTTACCTTGAGTCTCCTCGGCAATCATCCACACAGCTACTACAATATATACCTGGATCTGCACACAAAAAAGTGCAGAAGTTTAGTATGAGCACACCACAGTGGTGCCCAGTAAGTATCAAGACTAACCTTGGTGGAGTAGTGACGAGGAATAGTCAAGACACCACTTGTCTACAAAATAAATAACATGAATATAGAAATGACCAAACGTTACATCTATCTAAGACTTCACGGAATAATTTACAACAACTACAATATAAAGCGGAAGGAAATTACATAAATCAATCACGAGAAAGTACAAAAATATACAGAAAGATGGATAGCCAAAACAAGCCGAATCGAAAGGAAACACAAAACAATAGAGAACACCAAGAACTCAACTCCACGTCGGTTTGTTCACATCGGGCCTTAGCCATTAAAAATCCATCACGAAATCTTTAAATAGCAGTTCATATGAAAAAAATTTTGCAAATATAATAATTTTTGTTGAATTAATTATATTTAATATATAGAATTACATAACACATAGTTTCTTTCAAAACACGACACTTCTCAAAGGTGTTTTCCCAATAAATGACTTCCAAATATCATTTCAGGCAAGACTATTATTTTTTAAATATACCCTCGATGTAAAAGTCATTCAATCATTTCAAAACCATTGCCTTTTCAATAATAATTTTCAATAAAAATCCATTGATTAAAAATCTCCTCAAGATTTATCAGGCGAAACTCAGTCCGTAACTCAGAGCCATGCAGTATAGGAGGAATATCAAATCTTGCCAATAAATGCAGTAAGATATCGGTAGGAATATCTAAATTTAGAAGAACAGAACAAAATGCAAAGACAAAGGCACAACATCACCCTTCGTGCTTTTACTCTCATCCTCACCAAAACAAGTGCACGACATCACCCTTCATGCTTTACTCTCATCCTCACTAAAACAAGTGCAGTAAATAGCAAACAGGAACAATGGAAAATAATAATGCATAAACACTGGGCACGGAATGTCCCCTCGTGCAATAAATAAATAAACACTCGGCACGAGATGCCCCCTCGTGCATAAACTCATATACACTCGGCACGGAATGTATCCTCGTGCAATAAATAAATAAACACTCGGCACGGAATGTCTCCTCGTGCATAACCTCACAAACACTCGACACAGAATGTCCCCTCGTGCATAACCTCATATACACTCGGCACGGAATGTATCCTCGTGCAATAAATAAATAAACACTCGGCACGGAATGTCCCCTCTTGCATAACCTCACAAACACTCGACACAGAATGTCCCCTCGTGCATAACCTCACAATCACTCAGCACGGAATGTCCCCTCGTGCAATAAATAAATAAACATCCGGCACGGAATGTCCCCTCGTGCATAACCTCACAAACACTCGGCACGGAATGTCCCCCAGTGCTAAAATAACATAAACATCAATTTAACAAGGGAAATCAACAATAATCCATAAATCACAACATCCGGAAATCAAAAATAAGAACTGTAAATCATAACATCCGGAAATCAACAATAAGAACCATAAATCACAACATCCCGACAAGGGAGTCAACAATAAAAACAATATCATTAACAACATAAGCAATAATAGAAAACATAACATCCCGGCAAGGGAGTCAAAAAGGCAAACAACATCATCAACAACAGAATAATAAGAGAAACCACACAATCCCGGCAAGGGAAAACAGCTATTTCACCTAAACACTTAACTTCCAAGAATAAACTCAATTTCAACAAAGCCCCAGTAATACGCACTATCAAGGAAATACCAATAACATAAATGTCTAACAATTAGAACTAAGTAGCACATAAAGGAATAGTCATATAAATCACAATGTAAGACTTACGGGCATGCTTGACTCCAACGTGTGAGTATTCTGTTTTGAACCTTTTAAAATCACTGGACGAATTTAGTCTATGCGATCACGAAGAAAGGATTGCGATCGCATAGAGGACTGTTTTCTTAAGCTCCGCGATCGCAAAGAAGCAGGTGAGATCGCACTGAGTCCCTAACCTCACCCTATGCGATCGCAGACTAAGTCACGCGATCGCACTGAACATTTTTTACCCCAGCCCCCAGCCTGCCTAGTACACTATGCGAACGCGGAACATGCTATGCGATCACATAGTGTAACAGAATCCCCTCCTCCACACTGTACTATGCGATCACGGAGGGTGCTATGCGATCGCATAGTACTAGACATCAGACACCAGAAACAAGCCAAAACACCAGATTTTTCTAAGGTTTTGCACTTCGACACCTAACCGAAACTCACCCGAGCCCTCGGTGCTCAAAACCAAATATGCACACAACCTCAAATACATCCTACGGACTTATTCGTGTAATCAAATCACAAAATTAACATGAAAAATCATCGAATTAATCCTCAAAATAAATGAAATATTTCAAAACTTCATAAACTTTCAAATTTTCCATTTTTGATCTGAAACACGTCAAACCAAGTCCGTTTCTTACCAAATTTCACAGATAACACATAATAACCATACTGAACCTGTTCTGGGCTCCGGAACTATAATACGGGCCCAATAACACAGGTTTCACATCAAATTTCATTTTTAAAAGCCTTTATGTTTTTTAGAAAACAATTTTCTTTAAAAATATATTTCTCGGATTTGGGACCTCGTAATTCGATTCCGGGCATACGCCCATGTCCCATATTTTTCTACGGACTCTCCGGGACCGTCAAATCATCAGTCTGGGTCCGTTTACCAAAAACGTTAACCGAAATCATCTTTATTAAATTTTCTAATACAAATTTATTATTTTTATTAGTTTTTCACATAAAGGCTTCCCGTCTACACACCTGGGATGTGCATGCAAATCGAGGTGAGATAGAAGGAGGTTTTCACGACCTCGGAACACAGAATTAACTAGAATATATGGGATGACCTTTTGGGTCATCACAATGCATTTGCGGTTCCCCCAGGTGAACTCCATGAAACACAAGGGTGCTTCTGACCCATTGTATTAAAGTTGTAATTTCCCACAACATTTACTTCCTCAATTGAGGCTTCACACTCATGAGTAGGGTGTCCTCTTCCTCATATATCACACACTGCATGAGGCTCACTTTGTATTCTAGCTAAGGTCAGCTTTCTTATTTCTCTAGCCTTAAAATAAACTTGTACTTGCACATATGTATTTCCATCAACTTGGTGAACACCGGCTGATTTTATTCTTTCAGCACTCTCAAAGGAACACTGATTTGCATCTTAAAATACATCAAGAATTGTGATAATCTCCTCTGGAGTTTTCTTCATTAACGGGCCTCCAGCTACATTGCTCAATGTTCTACGTAAGGCCGGTGTCAATCCATCCCAAAAGTCTCGGGGTTACATTTAGAGTTCAATTCCGCTATGTTGACACTTTCTAAGTATCTCCTTAAACCTCTCATGTGCTTCAAATGCAGTTTCAGTCTCTTTCTAGTAGAAGTTATGGTAAACATGCCCCATCTTAGCTGATGAGAAATATTTATCAAGAAATTTTCTTGTCATCTTATCCCATGTTCTTATTGATCTAGTGGGCAAGCTTCGAAGCCACTTCTTTGCATAATCTTTGAGCGTGAAAGGGGAATTCCCTTAAGTATACTGCATCTTTTAACACCCCATTGTATAGAAAGGTGTTCATAATCTCCTCGAAGTTCATTTGACGTGTATTTGAATCTTCATTCATCTTCCCTCTGAAGACAAAACAGTTCTATAGGGTTTGAAGCATCTCTTTCTTCATCTCGAAATTGTTAGCTATAATTGAAGGTGGTCTCACACTTGATAATCGTTGGTTGTAGACCAGTCTAGCATAATCGCCAAGTGATCTCCCAGTCCTGGGAGGTATATTTTTTAACTGATCTGCAGCCAAGGGTTGATTTTGAGGTATTCTCCGAGACCTTTCTTCTTCATAGATTGTCTTTGCATCTCTAATAGCTACTTCCTCAGCATCCCTTGCAGATTTTTCTCATTTTTGGGCTACCTCTGTTGTAGCGAAATCTACATTATCATCACCGTCCCCAACCATAGCTTCTTTGATTGAGGATTTCCAACCTTCTCTACTGTATCGATTAGATTTGTTTCCTTCCTCAGCTGTTGCAATTATTATTCTATCTATGGTTCGTATGGTAGCACTTCTTTCCCAGAAGCTCGAGCCATGCAAAAATCTTAACCTGTAACATGTGCACAATCAAAGAACACCAACCATAAAAAGAGAGCAATAAACTAAAAAGAAAAAATTCCTGAATTATCACTATAAACTATTTCAAACACTATTGATTTCCAATCCTCGGCAACGGCGCCAAAATTTGATGAGCGCAAAACACCATATAAAATTATGTTCGCTAATCAAATATAGCATAGTAGAATATCGTTTGTACAAGGATTGGGCTTAAACAATATTTTTGTAGTTTCTAGTTTGATTTCTATACAAGATAATCAAAAATTGAAAATTATATAATTCCTAAGTAAAATTAACTAACAATCTAAACTATTGATTAGTGATTATTGAAGAAAATGTTAACCAAAGAAGGTTATCTGTGGGAGAAGATAGGGTTTTGATAGGATAGGTGCACGACATTTGCTTGGGATCTAACTATAGATAATTCACTCTAACATTCAAGTGAGTCTCTCAAATCCACTTGATTATTAGTTCAGTTGTTTAGTAGAAACTCCTCTCTCGATTAAGTCTCAACCTGACGTAATGAACAAATTTAAGCTCTGTGAATACATGCAACAATGCGTAGTGGCTTGGTCTTTATGAGAACCTCTCTCGATTATCCTCCTAACTAGGTTTAATCAATGATTGAACTAGCCTCTTTCGATTACTAAGAGCAACTAATAAATTCAACCAACAATATAACACAAGAATATCACAAGTTATACCTCTCTCAATTATATGAACAAGTGAATATAGATGCAACAATTAAATCATCCAAAACTGCTTCAATACATAAAACTAGAGTTAATATCCACACAAAAATATCAATACACCAAATCCATCAAACCCTAAAGGGAACTACTCCATATAAATGGAGTAATTCATCACAAATATGATAAAAAGATAGGAAAACATAAATCCAATGAAAACTCGGGTTTGATAAGGAAAGGATGATTAAATCCTTATGATTTTGATCCTCCAACTCCTCCGTAGCTTCCTTAGGTATAAAGTATGTCAGGATTTCAGTAAATAACGTTTTTCACTGTATTTATATCAAGTAGGGTCGGGCGGAGATGAAACCACCTTCTCCTAGCCGAAATAGGATTTTCACTCTGTAAAAATTACACAGGTGTGCCGCATGGGGCGATGTGCCATGCAGGGCATCAATGGGAAAATCCAGAGAGCTCAACATTTGTTAAGCAAGATAACTTTACTGTTCCGGTGCCCCACATGAAGCCCCACACGCCGCGGCTGTGGGGTTTTCTTAGAGTGACATTCAAACTTCGATTTTTGATGTCCATGCTTGGTCCTCGACCCCCAAATGCTATCTCAGCTTAATATTTTGGGCTTTTACTCAGAATTCAAAGTTCCAAATAACTTGAATTAGCTCCATAACATATACATCACTTAGAATTAGTCTTACAAGTCATAAAACACACAATAAGTTCAAAACACTAGCGGTTAAAGTTCAAACATACTTAAGGTGCAGTAAATTAAAGTGTAGTAAGAGACTAAAATAGGAGATTATGGCATACCATCAATAGGAAGGTTTGAAAGCTGAGGTGGAAGGATATTGCATCGGTGAAGTTTCAATAGAGAGGTCAACCAGTCCTGGAGACGACTTGGGAGATCGAGCATGATCTCCGGAGCAGATGCTCTCACATTTTCGGCATTTCAGGTATGATTCTAAATGGGTTTGAGGATGAATGTTTGCTTAAGAGGGTGAAAATGTAACGACCTTGTTAGTCATTTTTTGTATTTTAGTCATGTTCCCCTATTTGTTCTCTTATGTATGTGTATTCTATGTTTGGTGAATTGTAAAGACGATTGGATTGGTTTCAGAAAGGTTATGGAGTGAATCGAGAAACTTAGTCTCATTTTGGAAGCTTAAGTTGTAAGAGTTGACCAATATTTAACTTTTGTGCAAACGACCTCATATTCGTGTTTTGGTGGTTCCAATTGGTTTTATGGTGATTTTAGACTTAGGCATATGTTCCAATTTGGATTTGGAGGTTCCACATGTTTATTTGGCTCTAATTGCCGAAAGTTGAAAATTTGAAGGTTTGGAAAGTTCATAAGTCTGACCGAAAATTCACTTTAAGGCTATCGGGCTCGGATTGTTGTTCTGAAATTAGTTTAGGTCTATTTTATCATTTGGAACCTATGTGAAGATTTTGGATTCACCTGGGGTTGGTTAGTATTGAATCGGATTCTTGGTTAGAAGTTGAAAGCTTATGAATTTAGGAGATTGATCTTGATCGATGATTCTTGGTTTTGACGCAAAATCATATTTTTTAAGCTTTTGTAAAGGTTTGGGTGAAGTATTAGGACTTGTTGATATGATTGAATGGGGTCCCCGGGCTCGGGTGTGTTTCATATGGGTAGACCATTTTGAGGCTGGTGAACTGTTCTGATTTTGGTGTTTTGCACCTACGATGTTTGGTGGTGCGAGTCCGCTGAAGTGAACAGGTGACCACAAAAGCGGAGTTGCTCTTGTGCAGAAGCGAGGATGGCTTCACATAAGTACAGGGTCAAGAATTTTAGTGACCTCGCAGATACAAGGTTTTAACCGCAAAAGCGGATTCTAGAAGCGTCATATTTTTTTGTAGAAGCGGAAATCGCTGGCCATTGGTATAATTTGAGGGTTTAGCTTCTTTTTTTATTATTTGTAGATTGGGTAGAGGCAATTATTGGGGAATTTTTCACCACACTTTGGAGGGTAAGGATTTTGTTCTAGAATTTGAAGAGTGAATATTTTTGTTTGAACCCCGATTTGATACCGGATTTGGGTGATACTTGTACATTTAGACTTGTATTGGAATGGTTAACTGAGATTTGTGAGTTTTGTTGGGTCCTGAGATGATGGATCAGGTTGATTTTTTGGTTGACTTTGTGTATTTGTACAAAGATCAAAGGTTTATCATTTCGCGTTGTTTTCGATGGCTTTATTTGATGTTATTTAGTTGTTTTTGGTTAGATTTGAATTGTTCGGAGGTTGATTCGCATGGGAAGACATTTTTGGAGTAATTATTTGGATTTTTTGAGCTAAGTATCATGCCTAAACATGGTTGAGCACTAGTTTCTTGAGTTATTGAAGTTGGCTACATGCTAAGGGTGGCGTACATGCGAGTGGTCGAGCTCATGTGCGTGCACCATATTTTATTGATGTTCGGGGCATATTTTAGGCTATGCCATGACTTGTTTTGAAAATTTGTGATTCTTACTACCATGATTTACATGTTAGGTTACTAAGTGACTTCGTTATTCTTGTTAGAGATCATATATGATTAGTCTCTTATTCAAACATGATAATTCCTAGTTTGTGGCATATCCGCCTAATTTGAGCCGTAATAGTACACTTTGCACATGCATACACTTTAGCATGCTATTTTATAAGTCTAGGGTACGCGATTTGATGTTCATTGACTGTATACATGTAATCTAGTATATGTTTTATGTATTCTGGACTGGTTTGACAACACATGTGTTGTTCATGCGGGTGGAGTTGATTGTGGAACACGAATTGTCTGTGTGGCTGTTATAGCACGTGAGTTGTCTGTGCAACGTGTGGAGGCTAGGTTTCACCTTTTCTTCTATCACACTTAGTTACTTTTATGATCCTTTGTATGATTTGTTGTTTGGATACCATGTCTGTTTGGAGCTAAACTTCATGTTCTACGATTTTGCTTCTTTCATGACTATTGTTATTTGGATATTAATTTTGGTTTCTTGATTTATCATATTATTTTATTTATTCAATCTTGCGCTTAATTAATTGGATGCTTGATCACCAATTATATACTATCTGTGAATCTAGAATTTAACTCGGAAGTAAGTTTCTAGATTGCATAAAGGATTGAGTAGAGCATGTTTTTGACCCCGGGCATCGGGGAATTGATTCGCTTTTAGGATATACATATGTTAATTGCCTTGTTTAGTTATTATACGGGAATTATAAATGCATTCTTGTTAATTCTAACTCTATAGAAAAATAAGCGTAAAGTTAGCTTGAATAGGCGAGTAGGAGATCGACAGGTTATTATGAGCAATATTATCCCATCAACCAATAGTCAGATAAATTAGTTTGTCAATTCAATTGAAGAATACAATAGAAATATTAGATATCCCATAACCCTAGATTTTTTAAAACCTGTTCTTCTTTTGTTCAGAGTTTATTATTTATTTTTATTTTATTTTAATTAGATTATAGTCAAATCCATTTGGGTTTAATCCTTGTTTATATAACTGGAATAGTCTAATTTTGTTAATGATTGATAAAAAGTCCTCGTAGGTTCGACACCCGACTTTTAGTCAATCTATTACTTGACGACCGCGTATACTTGCGTGTGCGTTTGGCCGCAACAAATTTTTTGGCGTTGTTTCCAGAGACTTAGAAAGTAGTTACTTTTCTAGATTAGACTTTTTTATTTTATGTAAATATGCCACTAGGCTGGTTGCCCAGTGGTGGCTTTTATTAATAATAAACAAAATAAAACACAGTGTATCTGGAGGTCTCACAAAATCAAACGCGAAAAGAATGAAAGTACATCACTCCTATTATCAATGTTGTGTTTAACACACAACTTTGATATTACAAAAAGAGGTATGGACCATACTCCTTCAGAAAGCACATTTAGGCATGCCATGTAGTGCATTGTTGTATAACGACGAGTCCTCTTCATGTCTGATTCTGGGCAATTGCACTTGGTATCTTGAGCATAAGTCACCGTGTCTTGGTATCTAGAAACAAAATTTAAACTTGCCAAGGACAGCTTTGTAAACAACTTGCATACAACTCGTTCCAACATGTGTATCCAGGTCAAGGCAATTGAGGTGTAGTTGCGACTTTGCCTTCTTGTTAAGTACTCATACCTGATCATTCTTGCTGCAAACCTGTTACGACTAGTTTTCTCATATGTTATAGATGCACGATGTGCCTGGTATTTCCTCCACAAGATGCTAAGTTGACCTGCAATATCATATAAAATTCCATGATCTAGCACACTCAAACTAGGCAGTAGTGTTTTCTTACGTGTGGCATTGGTCATTGTGACTTCATGTACTCTGCCAGTAGCAGTCTGTATGATCCCTAAGAAGTAATAGATCCAAATGCATCTGCATTTAATAGTGTAGTACTCCCTGAGATTAGACTTCTATTTTTTTTTTAAATCCACTAGGCGTGGTGCCTAGGGCTAGTTTTTATATATATCTAGAAAAATAAAACATAATGTCAATGTATAAAACGAATGTACCTGACTACATAATGTAATTACATAAGCCCTATTACCAATTTGAAGTAAAGAACTCAAAATTGATATCACATTGTTTGCGATTGTGCTAATATTGGTTTTGTAGCACTGGTCAATATTTGCATCATTGCGTGCAAGTTTGACGTGTTGACTTTTGTTGTTGTTCCTTATTGGCTTTGTGGTGATTATCCTCCTTGCATGAAAGCTTGCATTTCCATGTGGTACAAATCTGCAGATTTTTATGTTGGGTCGTGCATACCAATTTTGCATTTCCAGTAGCATCCTGTTGTACATTGTATTCCAGTGTTCATCCTTGCTCGAAGCCTCTGAGGTTGAGTCTTGCCGTGAATTATCATCCTTGACCGTCGTTGTTGTTTTTGTTGTTGCATATGTCATTTGAATCTTCTTCTTGTTTCCTGCATTTGGCCATGTAAACCAGTAGATTGCTCTTGCATACCTGGACTGTGTGATGATCATGCCATTTTGTATCAACCTTTGTTGCTTGCATGTTGTCCACATGTGTGACTTAGCTCTTGCTGACTGGAATTTGTACATCAATAATTCCAATGGCATCAACCAGTTATTGATAGGCCATCCAGTCTGCCCAGTGAGTGCATTTGTATTGCCTTGTCTCATCCATATGTAACTGGACAGAAATTTATTCTTTTAGCTTTTGGCATGAGTTGATGAGAGTTCATGCCAAATTTCTCTTTTAAGATCGTAATACTTCAGTATATTACTGGAAATCTGAATTGCCATGCTTGTGCCTAACCTTGCTTCCCTCCCATTGGAATGAGTACCTAGTACTAATACCGCCAGATGGGAGCTGTTCAAGGAATAGGGCATGACCCCAATATCGTTCCCTGCAAAAGAGAAAACTCGATTAGAAAAATTGATCACCATACACTTCTCCGTATGGATTTGAGTATGATAGTCAAGTGTGTTCCCAGGATGCCTTCCGCTTCTGCTCTTGCTACTCCTTTCCTCCATACCTCCTAGATTCTTGCCACCTTTACTCTTATGTATGGACATTATAGCTTATCACTGTTTACTATCTTTCTTCCTTTGAAATCCAATTCTCCAAAACTGTGGCATTCCATAGGTCCATGATCCAAAGCAAAGTTTGCATGTGATCTGCCAGTTAATTGCCTTCTCTTAGTGTATGTGAGACTTTCACATGACATCTCCCCATCAATTCTTTTATTTCCTCAGCATACTCTGCAACAGTCCAAGGGGTAGACCAAACTTCTTGTATTACATTCTTCACAAACATTGAGTCTGTATGCAAGTCAATTAGTACATAATCGTATGCAAGTCAATTAGTACATAATCATGTTCAACACAATATTTTACTACCTCTACGATTGCTTTCATCTCAGCTTCAGTATTTGATCCCTCCAGTATTTCTTTGCCACACACATACTCAACATTCCCTTCTTCGTTTCTCAACACATATCCAATGGAACACCTACCTGGGTTGCCTCGCGAAACACAATCTGTGTTTACTTTTATCCATCCATATTCAGGAAGTTCCCATAACACCTTGGTGTACTCTAGTTTTGGTGTGTATCGTTCCATTAGGTGAATTAAATCTGGCCATTTATGAGGGACATTTTGTAGGCTTGGCTTTCTGACTTTCACCAGGTATTGAAGTGACGTTGATATCTAGTGGAACCTTGTTCTTTCACACTTTCCACATAAAGAATGACACCTTGAATGGGAATCCCTTCACCCATATAGTCTTATATGCATTACATGGTTCCTTCCTCATCCTTATATATTCCCAAGCAGATTTGACAGTAAATTCACCACCTGCACTAAGCATCCAACAAGGTTTGTCTAGTACCAAATTTTCCCCAGGTGGTTTTATATTCTGGATTATGTGATTGGCTAACTCCTCAGGTAGCAATTGCCTTAGCTTTTGTGAATTCCATCTCCTCCCCTGCATTACTTCTCTAACATTTTGAATAGATTCATCACAGAAAAAATCAGTTGGAGTGATGAAATATAGTGATCCCAGTCCAGTCCAGTTTCCATACCAAAACGAGGAAAATCCCATCTTTGTTTGCCACAGAATCTGATGCTCTATGCAATCCCTACACTCTAGCATTTTTCTCCATACGTGAGAACAATGTTTCCAAGGAACTACTATTGAATTCAGTTTCTTGCTATACTTCTGGCTCATAAAAGCACTCTATAGTGATGGCTTGGTTCTAAAATTCCACCATAGCTTACAGAATAAAGCTTTAGATACATCATGGAGTAATCCAAATCCTACTCCCCCTCTTCATATGGCAAACATAAGGTATCCCAGGATGCTTTGGCATAAATTTTGACACTATGTACGAGCCTTGATCAGGCGGTTTCGATTTTGGCTGTACTATCCACTTTTGATGTCGGGGGAGGTGCTTAGACTCTCGCCGCTCGTACTCTAGAGTAGGTAGCTCAGGGACTCCAGACACCACGGGTACTACCAGCCCAGCCGGTTGCAGCTGCCCATGCCTAGGTTGGCCCACCTATGAATTATGAAGAGCAGAAAAGATTATAGCAGTTTAGGAGGCTTAAGCCTCCAGAGTTCAGTGGGGCCGACTCAAAGGATGCTCAGAATTTTATAGACAAGTGTCCATAGATCCTTCACACAACAGGTATTTTGAAGACAAATGGAGTTTTATTTACTACTTTTAGGATAACAACGGTAGCCTATAGATGGTGGGAGGCCAATGAGTTGGGCATGCCAGCTGATGCAGCACCGCTTACATGTCACGAGTTCTTGGTTCTCTTCCTAGAGAAGTTTGTCCCAGAGACATGTAGAGAGGACTTGCGTAGGCAGTTTGAGAAGCAAGTCTAGGAGGGTATGATATTGACTCAGTATGATATGTGATTTTCGGAGTTGGCTTGTTACGCGGTATGGATGGTTCCCATTCAGAGAAAGAGGATTAGGAGATTCATTGATTTCCTTAACTATCATTACACTTTATTATGGCTCAGGAGATTGCAACGGGTGCGAGGTTTGATGAGGTCGTTCTTATTGCCAGATGCCTAGAGCTAGTTCAAAGTCGGGAGCATGATGACAGGGAGTCCAAGAGGTCTCATAGTTCAAGTTGTTTCAGCATCGCCTCATTTAGAGGACAGTCCCATCACAACATGGGTCATTCTTATAGGCCCTCTCAGACGGCTCATCTGGTTCATCGTGGTGCATTAGCTAGTCATGTTTCATACAGTGCTCGTACGGATCATTCATCTTTCAGTGGCCTCCCATCGCAGATTTCAATTCATGCTCCATCAATTCAATATTCGTTAGTACCCCATTCCTCTAGTAACTATTCTGGTTCTCAAGGTTCGATTCAGTCCCCGTCGCAATTTGTAGATTGTGGTTGATACGAGTGTGGAGAGTTGGGGAAGGTGAGGAGGTATTGGCCCCATCTTATGGGATGTCTAGTTCAACAAAGAGTTCAGGCTATGAGTTCTGCGGCAGTTACTTCACCACCCGCCTAGCCAGCTCAGGGTAGGAGTTAGGCAGCTCGAGGTCGCCTTAGAGGGGGAGGTGGATCAGGTGGTGGTCAGGCTCGATGCTGTGCTTTTCTTGCTATACTAAAGGAAGTTTCTTCAGATGCAATGTCATATGTATTTTTTCAGTGTGCTACAGGGATGCTTCCACATTATTTGACCCGGTTCCACTTATTCACATATATTATCATTCTTTGTTTGCTATTTGGATATGCCCCATGATTCCTTAGTTATTCATGTTCCTCTATCTATACCGGTGGGTAATTATATTATTGCGGACCGCGTTTATCTGCCGTGTGTGATGATGTTTGGGGATTAAAGACAAGAGTTGATCTTTTACTGCTTATTATGGTTGATTTTGACTTGATTCTAGGCATGGATTGGTTGTCACCATGTCATGCTATTCTGGATTGTCACGCTAAGACCGTGACGTTGGCGATTCCAGGATTTCCTAGGATTGAGTGGAGAGGTTCCCTGGATTATATTCACCGCAGAGTGATTTCATGTTTAAAGGCTCAACGAATTGTTGGGAAGGAATGATTGGTATATTTGGCCTTTATGAAGAATGTTAATGCTGATACTCCTACCATTGAGTCTATTCCGGTGATGAGGGACTTTCCAGAACCCTTGGTTTAAGCTTTAATCGATGATTTTAATTGAAAACACATTTAATTCTTTAAATCAAGACCTAGGTTTATGTCCTAAATTTTATAAATTAAAAATGAGTTAGAGGCGTTTATTTCCCGATTCCTTTTGGGGTTTTGTTCTCCTATATTAGGAGAACAACATATACTCAAATTTGGCGAGTTTTGGAGGTGTAGTTCGGGATATATGGGACCCAACTAGTGTGGGTTAGACTCTTGGGTTATAAACGCTCAAGGTCAATGTTTTGGAGAATTTGAGCAATCGGACTCCGATCGAATCAATTTTCATTCGTATGGACTTGTATTGGTTTGGGCTTCTCTCGAATAAGCTTGGATTCGGAATCCAAGGTGGGGCTGACGTTTGTTTTTGTTGACCTTTTGGAAAAAATGTAAAGATCATAGTTTTATTTATTGTAGTTGGTTTCTCTTGCATTGTTTGATGTTGTTGTCATTTTTGGTTAAATTTGAGCCGTGTAGAGGCAAGTATAAGGGAAAAGCTATTTCAAACGGTTGAGTTGGCCTAGTTAAGGTAAGTATCTTGCCTAACTTTGTGTGGGGTAACTACCCCTTAGGATTTAGGTTGTTTGTGCTATTTGTATTATGTGAAAGCCGTGTACGCAAGGTGACGAGTTGGTACACGGGAAATATGTGGTATTTGACTACTTTAGATTATCTAGACTCTTTCTAAGACTTAATTGAATTGTCGTAACATGTAATATCTCTCATTGTAAATATACTCTTACATGCTCTATTTGACCTTGTTAGCACTTGTTCTACCTCTTATTTGTTATTTTGCTCTTATATGCTTTAGTTGAATTTATTGCCTTTCTTATTGTCTCGTTACCTCTTAATTGTTGAATAACTTTTAATTAAAGTTTTTATTTCGTGGAATATCATCTTGTTGAGTTATTGGTGTTTAATTTGTGAGAATCGTTATCACATTGAGGAAAAATTGTTAATTGTTGAGATACCTTCCCTTGTTGAGCAATGTCATTCATTTCATTATTGTTAAGATTCATGTACATATTGTGGTTGAGCCATGAGCTATTTATTGTGAAAATATTAGTGTTGTTGACTTTGTGGCATATAGGCACTTGTGGTGCGAGTTGTGATTGTATTGTGATATTGATACACATGCAGTGGTATAAGTCTAGGGGTTGATACGCATGTGGTGAGATAAGGTGGGCTTGATACGCGTTTTGCTAATAGGGAAACTACTTGAAGCAACGTGGTGAGATAAGATGCGCTAAAATGCGTGTAGTTATTTTGGAAGAAAAATGATTTCAAAACTAAATGTAAGGCTCGTGCGGTGATATGAGTGCAGTTTGTGATTGAAATTCTGAAATATGAATAAGAGGCAGTACCTCAGTTGTGATTTTCATTGTACATTCCATGTTGGAACAACTTGTTCATTCTAAAAATCATTGTTCTTCCTTCAATAATTCATCTGTATTTTGATTGTATTTGGTTATTCGTTGTTATACTGGTGTTGGAACGATTGTGATTTTTTGTGTGAGTCATGAATTCTACGTGACTTGTTGTGTTTTTTAAACATGTCAATGTGTGCCTTCGTTATAATTAGTGAATTGATTGTCAATGTGAATTTAATTGAGTGGAGTCACTATATCATATTATGTTGAGTTGATGGTAACATAATAGTATAAATAAAGGAATTATTCACATGCTTTATTCTATGTGCATCTTAAGATATAACTCGTTGTCTCACCGATGCCTTATTATTCTAAATGGTTATCGCACTTTCACTATAATTGGGTTCTCAAATTATACCCATCACCCTGTTAGATGTTTACCTTAAAATTGTTATCATGTTTTTCTTTAACAAATTATATATCTAATTTGTTAATTTAACTTTTGTTTTTCTTTGTTTAAAGATGGTACTTCTACTCAATCTTAATAATTTCTAATCTAAACCCATCTTATACTCTGTTTTGTGCAAATTGTATATTATTTTACTTTACTTGATTTCTAAAATAAACTCATTATTTCATTTCACACTTTACTTTATTCAAGATTTTTTTTATGTTTTATGTGTCTAAATATATCTTCGTTCATGTAAATATTAATTTATTACGGTTGCAAAGTACATGGCAGTACGTGCGCTTTGTTGTACGAAGGTCATTGTTAATGTGGACACGAGGTGCCATGTGTGAAAGATTTGGAAATTGTGGTTATTAACTTGTGATTTATGAGGTGTGGTGCCTCGGGGTAATTATTGTTGTAACTCCATGCATTGGAAGCGATTTTATTACTTGAGGTGTCCTCCGTTTTTTCCTTATTTGAGTTCATTTATATCTCATCGGTGTTCTGATTGTGTTGTTTCTTTATTACTCGTTTACTACTTGCTGTCATTTATGTTTTTATTATTTAATTGTTGGTTGTAAATTAATAATTTTTTCGTTGTTGGTCTTAGATTGATGTTCTTTCCATTGTTATCTTAAGTGTATCTTGAACAAGTTTCTATGTATTGTAGGTGTCTTGACCTGTCCTTGTCACTACTCTACCGAGCTTAGGCTTGATACTTACTAGTACCCTTATGGTGTACTCATGCTATGATTCTACACATTTTTGTGTAGATCCATGTATTCTGATTATAATGTTGAGAGTTGTGTCTGCTCGGCGGGAGACATCAAGGTATACCTGCTTGACGTTCGCAGGCCTTAGAGTCATCTTAGTTGTAATTCAAAACAGTGTTGTGATTAGAAAATCTAGTGTGTTTTAGTAGTCCTTATGACTCCGTACTACCATATTTGGGAAATGTATAACTATTGGCCGCTTACGGCTAAGTATTTCATTTAATGGTTTATGATATATGATTAAATAGTTCAATTGTTTTATTCAATCAGCACATGTTACAGACTAGATGCCATCACGACATCCTAAGGTGGGAAATTGGGGTCGTGACATGGTGTTATCAAAGCTCTAGGTTCGTAGGTGCTACGAGTCATAAGCGAGTTTAGTAAAGTCTTGTTGATCGGTACAGTGACATTGGCACTTATGTTAGAGATACTATGGAACTATTAGGAACCAGTCATTTTATTACTTGTTGTGCGACATTTATTCATCTTGAAGCATATATCTTATATCCCTTTGCATCCACTCGTATGTGATGTTGCGCGCTCAGTATAAGCTATGCTCCGACGGTTTGTAATGTTGTGGATGGGCTATTAGGGGCCATAGATGGTCGATAATTGTCTCGAGTTATTGTCCAGGCTAAGGATGGGGATGTGTAGGTAGATCTTCAGTTTATCAAGTATGGGATGCAACTGGTTCGTGTATCTGATTGATGCTATAGGAGCTTATGAAGGTTGGTAATGTGGATCATCAGATGTTGTTCCCATTGACTCTGTGCCAAATGGGGGAATCTACAATTGATGATCAAATTTCATGGGCAAGTGTCATATCAGTCTTGGGTCTGAGGTATATATGCAGTATTGAGGAGTTCTGTGGAATCGTACATGACTAAGATCTGAGATTTGCATGAGATTGTAACGACCTGGCCGGTCGTTTCATGAGATTAGCCTTGTTTCCCTCATTTCTGCTTTATCATATATTTCTTAGCCTGTTTGTGTTGTGTTGGGTCGGATGGTTTGGGTTCGGAGTGGTCGTGGTGAGAATAGAGGCACTTAGCCTCTTAAAGTAGCCTAAACGTTGAAAAGTCAAACTGAGAGTTGAATTATTGGTAAATGACCTCGGAATGCGGATTTTATGGCTCGGGTAGCATCATAAGGTGATTTGGGACTTAGGAGTGTGTTCGGAATGAAGTTTTAATGTCCGATGTAGAATTAGGCTTGAATTGGCGAAGGTTAGGTTTTGGTGATTTACGGTCGGCGGTGGAAAATAGGCTATAGGAGTCAGAATGGAATTCCGACAGTTGGAGAAGGTTCGTAATGTCATTTTGGATATATGTGCAAATTTTCAGGTTCATCGAATGTGTTTTGGTAAGTTTCGGCATCATTGGAAAAATTTAGAAGTTTCAAAGCTCATAGGTTTAAATTTGATGTAATTTTGGTGTTTTTGAGTTATTTTTGGTGTTTCGAAGGCTCGACTAAGTTGGAATGATGCTATGGGGTGTGTTGGTATGTTTGGTTGGGGGCCCGAGGGGATCAGGATTGATCTCGGATGGTTGGTGGAGGTTTGAACTTAGGAAATTTGCAGCAAATAGCTGCTGGTGTAGCCGCACCTGTGGAAGGGCAGCCACAAGTGCTAAGGTCCATGCGCAGGTGCGAAAAGAGGCTAGACCGGAGGAGTCCGGAGGTGCGAAGAGTTGGCCGCACCTGCGAAGCCGAAGGTGCGGAAAAGGGACCGTAGGTACGAGAATTGGTCTGTTAGTGGGTTTTCGTAGGTACGCACCTGTGACCGCAGGTGCGGGCCCGCAGGTGTGAGGGAAGGTCCGCATGTGCGGATTAAGTGGGCAGAACAGTATAAAATGGTGCCTCTGCAAAATTTTAGTCATTCTTCCATTGTTGCATGCGGGTGGAGCTTGTTTGAGAGCAAATTGAAGAAACAATTCGAGGTTCTTCGGTGGAGGTAAGTTCCCGGACTGTATAACTCATTTCTATGCTATTTTGTTCGGATTAGGCTTGTAATTTGAAGAATTAAAGTAGAAAAGTTAGGAAAAATGGGGAGGAAATTTTGAAATTCTTTTGGTGATTTCAGTATACAATTATGGTACGATTATAGAGTTTTTGGTATGTATAGAACCGTGGGAGGACGAGGTTTCTAGTGATGTAAATTTTATTGAATTCCCAGACGTGGGCCCGGGGCTCAGATTTGGCCGAATTTCGAGAATTTGTGTTAAAATTATATCATTCGATTTGGTTTTGTTCCATTAGCGTGTATTGATGATGTTAATATGATTTTTGTAAGATTCGGAGCATTTGGGAGCCAATTCGAGGGGCAAGCGCATCGTAGAGTAGCTTTTGGGCTGTTTCGAGGTAAGTAACAATTGTAACTCTAAACCTGAGGGTATGACACCCCGTTACTTGTTATTTTGTTGATAAATAAGGTGACGCACGTGCTAGGTGACGAGAGTGGGGGCGTGCACCGATAGGGATTGTGACTTGGTTCGTCCCGTAGTGACTATTAAGCTACGTATTCGATTTGAAACCTTGTGACATCCTGTTTTTCAGAATTTATACTTGTTTATGGGCTGTAAGCCATGTCTGGGGCCTTGTGCCGATCTGTTTAGACCCTCAGGGGTATTTTCCATGTTTGGGGCCTTGTGCCGATCTGTTTAGACACTCAGGGGTATTTTCCATGTTTGGGGCCTTATGCAGATCTATTTAGGCCCTCAAGGATATTTTCCATGTTAGGGGTCTTGTGCCGACCTATTTAGACCCTCAGGGGGTACTTTTACACTATTCTACCACTATCATGTTCGTAAATTGTGAACTCAGTCATTGTTTCCTACTTGTTGTTATTTTCACTATTATCACACTACTTGAAAAACTCTGAAAAGTATTTTGCGCCGAGTCCCGGAAGTCGAGATAAATTTCCCACGTGGCTTGTGAGGGTGACTGCGTCAGGTCAATCGGATGTGTTTTGGTGGGTTTCGGCATCATTGGTGAAATTTATAAGTTTCAAAGCTAATAGGTTTGAATTTGATGTATTTCGGTGTTTTCGTGTTGTTTTTGGTGCTTCGAAGGCTCGACTAATCTTGAATGATTCTATGGGGTGTGTTGGTATGTCTTGTTGGGGGCCTGAGGGGCCCGGGATTGATATTAGATGGTTGGCGGAGCTTTGAACTTAGGAAATTTGCAGCAAATAGCTACTGGTGTGGCCGCACCTGCGGAAGGGCAGCCACAGGTGCGAAGGTTGATGCCTCGGTGGGAAAAGAGGCTAGACAAGAGGAGTTCGCAGGTGCGAATAGTTGGCCGCACCTGCGAAGCCGCAGGTGCGGAAAAGAGACCGCAGGTACGAGAATTGGACTATTAGTGGGTTTTCGTAGGTGTGCACCTGGGACCGCATGTGCGGATTAACTGGGTACAACGGTATAAAATGGTGCCTCCGCGAAATTCTAGTCATTCTTCCATTGTTGCATGCGGGTGAAGCTTGTTTGAGAGCAAATTGAAATAAGAATTCGAGGTTCTTCAGTGCAGGTAAGTTCCCGGACTGTATAACTTGTTTCTATGATGTTTTGTTCGGATTAGGCTTGTAATTTGAAGGATTAAAGTAGAAAAGTTTGGAAAAATGGGGAGGAAATTTGGAAATATTTTTGGTGATTTGAGTAGACAATTATGGTCTGATTGTGGAGTTTTTTGTAGTTATAGAATCGTGGGACGACGAGGTTTCTAGTGATGTAAATTTTATTGAATTCCCATACGTGGGACCGGGGCTCGAATTTGGCCGAATTTGGAGAATTTATGTTAAAATTTATATCTTTCGATTGGGTTTTGTTCCGTTAGCGTGTATTGATGATGTTAATCTGATTCTGGTTAGATTCGGAGCATTTGGGAGCCAATTCGAGGGGCAAGCGCATCGCGGAGTAGCTTTTGGGCTGTTTTGAGGTAAGTAACGATTGTAACTCTAAACCTTAAGGTATGACACCCCGTTATTTGTAATTATGTTGATAAATTTGGTGACGCACGTGCTAGGTGACGAGAGTGGGGGCGTGCAACGATAGGGATTGTGACTTGGTTCATCCCGTAGCGACTTTTAAGCTACGTATTAGATTTCAAACCTTATGACATCCTGTCTTTTAGAAGTTTATACTTGTTTATGGGCTGTGAGCCATGTCTGGGGCCTTATGCTGATCTGTTTAGACCCTCAGGGGTATTTTCCATGTTTGGGGCCTTATGCCGATATGTTTAGACCCTCAGGGGTATTTTCCAAGTTTGGGGCCTTGTGCTGATCTGTTTAGACCCTCAAGGGTATTTTCCATGTTTGGGGCCTTGTGTCGACCTGTTTAGACCCTCAGGGGGTACTTTTACACTATTCTACCACTATCCTGTTAGTAAATTGTGAACTTAGTCATTGTTTGCTACTTGTTATTATTTTCACTGTTATCACGCTGCTTGAAAAACTCTTAACAATGTTTTGCGCTGAGTCGTGGAAGTCGAGATGAATTGCCCTAGTGGCTTGTGGGGATGACTGAGTCAGGTCAATCAGATGTGTTTTGGTGGGTTTCGGCATCATTGGCGAAATTTAGAAGTTTCAAAGCTAATACGTTTGAATTTGATGTAATTTTGGTGTTTTCGTGTTGTTTTTGGTGTTTCGAAGGCTCGACTAAGTTGGAATGATGCTATGGGGTGTTTTGGTATGTTTGGTTAGGGGCCCGACGGGCTCGGGATTTATCTCAGATGGTTGGCGAAGGTTTGAACTTAGGAAATGTGTAGAAAATAGCTGTTGGTGTGGCCGCACTTGCGGAAGGGTAGCCGCAAGTGCGAAGGTCGATTCCCAAGTGGGAAAAGAGGCTAGACAGGAGGAGTCCGCAAGTGCGAAGAGTTGGCCACACCTGCGAAGCCGCAGGTGCGGAAAAGGGACCGCAGGTGCGAGAATTGGAATGTTAGTGGGTTTTCGTAGGTGCGCAGCTGGGACCGCAGGTCCGGTTCCGCAGGTACGAGGAAAGGTCCGCAGGTGCGGATTAACTGGGTAGAACAGTATAAAATGGTGCCTCCTCAAAATTTTGGTCATTCTTCCATTGTTGCATGCGGGTAAAGCTCGTTTGAGAGCAAATTGAAGAAAGAATCCGAGGTTCTTCAGTGGAGGTAAGTTCCCGAACTATATAACTTGTTTCTATGCTATTTTGTTCGGATTAGGCTTGTAATTTGAAGGATTAAAATAGAAAAGTTTTGCAAAAATGGGGAGGAAATATAGAAATTCTTTTGGTGATTTGAGTAGACAATTTATGGTCTGATTGTGGAGTTTTCTGTAGTTATAGAATCACGGGAGGACGAGGTTTCTAGTGATGTAAATTTTATTGAATTCCCAGACGTGGGCCTGGGCTAGGATTTGGCCGAATTTCGAGAATTTATGTTAAAATTTATATCTTTCGATTGGGTTTTCTTCCGTTAGCGTGTATTGATGATGTTAATCTGATTTTGGTTAGATTGGGAGC
Source organism: Nicotiana knightiana (assembly GCA_005239525.1). Classification (NCBI taxonomy): domain Eukaryota; kingdom Viridiplantae; phylum Streptophyta; class Magnoliopsida; order Solanales; family Solanaceae; genus Nicotiana; species Nicotiana knightiana. The sequence continues at coordinate 61,001 of MDKJ01346043.1, read as the reverse complement.
ATTTAGGAGCCAAATCGAGAGGCAAGCGCATTGCGGAGTAGCTTTTGGGCTGTTTTCAGGTAAGTAATGATTGTAACTCTAAACCTGAAGGTATGACACCCCGTTATTTGTTATTGTGTTGATAAATTTGGTGACACACGTGCTAGGTGACGAGAGTGGGGGCGTTCACCGATAGGGATTGTGACTTGGTTCATCCCGTAGCGACTATTAAGCTATGTATTGGATTTGAAACCTTATGACATCCTGTCTTTTAGAAGTTTATACTTGTTTATGGGATGTGAGCCATGTCTGGGGCCTTATGCCTATCTGTTTAGATCCTCATGGGTATTTTCCACGTTTGGGGCCTTATGCCGATATGTTTAGACCCTCAGAGGTATTTTCCATGTTTGAGGCCTTGTGTCGATCTGTTTAGACCCTCAGGGGTAGACACCCCGTTATTTTTTATTGTGTTGATAAATTTGGTGACACACGTGCTAGGTGACGAGAGTGGGGGCGTTCCCCGATAGGGATTGTGACTTGGTTCATCCCGTAGCGACTATTAAGCTATGTATTGGATTTGAAACCTTATGACATCCTGTCTTTCAGAATTTATACTTGTTTATGGGATGTGAGCCATGTCTGGGGCCTTATGCCTATCTGTTTAGATCCTCATGGGTATTTTCCACGTTTGGGGCCTTATGCCGATATGTTTAGACCCTCAGAGGTATTTTCCATGTTTGAGGCCTTGTGTCGATCTGTTTAGACCCTCAGGGGTAGACACCCCGTTATTTTTTGGGCTGTTTTGAGGTAAGTAACGATTGTAACTCTAAACCTGAGGTTATGACACCCCGTTATTTTTTATTGTGTTGATAAATGAGGTGACGCATCTGCTAGGTGACGAGAGTGGGGGCGTGCACCGATAGGGATTGTGACTTGGTTCGTCCCGAAGTGACTATTAAGCTGCGTATTCGATTTGAAACCGTATGACATCCTGTCTTTCAGAATTTATACTTGTTTATGGGTTGTAAGCCATGTCTGGGGCCTTGTGCCGATCTGTTTAGACCCTCAGGGGTATTTTCCATGTTTGGGGCCTTGTGCCGATCTGTTTAGACCCTCAGGGGTATTTTCCATGTTTGGTGCCTTGTGCCGACCTGTTTAGACCCTCAGGGGTACTTTTACACTATTCTACCACTATCCTGTTAGTAAATTGTGAACTCAGCCATTGTTTGCTACTTGTTGTTATTTTCACTGTTCTCACATGGCTTTTGAGGGTGACTGAGTCAGGTCAATCGGATGTGTTTTGGTGGGTTTCGGCATCATTGGTGAAATTTAGAAGTTTCAAAGATAATAGGTTGGAATTTGATGTAATTTTGGTGTTTTCGTGTTGTTTTTGGTGTTTCGGAGGCTCGACTAAGTTTGAATGACGTTGTGGGGTGTGTTAGTATGTTTTGTTGGGGGCCTGGGATTGATCTAAGATGGTTGGCGGAGCGTTGGACTTAGGAAATTTGCAGCAAATAGCTACTGGTGTGGCCGCACCTGCGGAAGGGCAGCCACAAGTGCGAAGGTTGATGCCTAGGTGGGAAAGAGGCTAGACAGGAGGAGTCCGCAGGTGCGAAGAGTTGGCCGCACCTGCGAAGCCGCAGGTGCGGAAAAGGGACCGCAGGTACAAGAATTTGACTGTTAGTGGGTTTTCGTAGGTGTGCACCTGGGACCGCAAGTGCGGGTCCGCAGGTGCGGATTAACTGGGTACAACGGTATAAAATGGTGCCTCCGCGAAATTCTAGTCATTCTTCCATTGTTTCATGCGGGTGGAGCTTGCTTGAGAGCAAATTGAAATAAGAATTTGAGGTTCTTCATGGGAGGTAAATTCCCGGACTGTATAACTTCTTTCTATGCTATTTTGTTCGGATTAGGCTTGTAATTTGAAGGATTAAAGTAGAATAGTTTGGAAAAATGGGGAGGAAATTTGGAAATTCTTTTGGTGATTTGAGTAGTTAATTATGGTCTGATTGTGGAGTTTTTTGTAGTTATAGAATCGTGGGAGGACGAGGTTTCTAGTGATGTAAATTTTATTGAATTCCCAGACGTGGGCCCGGGGCTCGGATTTGGCTGAATTTTGAGAATTTATGTTAAAATTTATATCTTTCGATTGGGTTTTGTTCCGTTAGCGTGTATCGATGATGTTAATCTGATTTTGGTTAGATTCGGAGCATTTGGGAGCCAATTCGAGAGGCAAGTGTATCGCGGAGTAGCTTTTGGGCTATTTTGAGGTAAGTAATGATTGTAACTCTAAACCTGAAGGTATGACACCCTGTTATTTGTTATTGTGTTGATAAATTTGGTGACACACGTTCTAGGTGACGAGAGTGGGGGCGTGCACCGATAAGGATTGTGACTTGGTTCATCCCGTAGCGACTATTAAGCTACGTATTGGATTTGAAACCTTATGACATCCTGTCTTTTAGAAGTTTATACTTGTTTATGGGATGTGAGCCATGTCTGGGGCCTTATGCCTATCTGTTTAGATCCTCAGGGGTATTTTCCACGTTTGGGGCCTTATGCCGATATGTTTAGACCCTCAGAGGTATTTTCCATGTTTGGGGCCTTGTGCCGATCTGTTTAGACACTCAGGGGTATTTTCCATGTTTGGGGCCTTGTGTCGACCTGTTTAGACCCTCAGGGGGTACTTTTACACTATTATACCACTATCATGTTAGTAAATTGTGAACGCAGTCATTGTTTCCTACTTGTTGTTATTTTCACTGTTATCACACTGCTTGAAAAACTCTTAAAAGTGTTTTGCGCTGAGTCCCGGAAGTCGAGATAAATTGCCCAAGTGGCTTGTGGGGGTAACTGAGTCAGGTCAATCAGATGTGTTTTGGTGGGTTTCGGCATCATTGGCGAAATTTAGAAGTTTCAAAGCTAATAGGTTTGAATTTGATGTAATTTTGGTGTTTTCGTGTTGTTTTTGTTGTTTCGAAGGCTCGACTAAGTTGGAATGATGCTATGGGGTGTGTTAGTATGTTTGGTTGGGGGCCCGAGGGGCTCGGGATTTATCTCAGATGGTTGCCGAAGGTTTGATATTAGGAAATTTGCAGCGAATAGTTGTTGGTGTGGCCGCACTTGCGGAAGGGCAGCCGCAAGTGCGAAGGTCGATTCCCAGGTGGGAAAAGAGGCTAGACAGGCGGAGTCGACAGGTGCGAAGATTTGGCCGCACTTGCGAAGTCGTAGGTGCGGAAAAGGGACCGCAGGTGCGAGAATTGGAATGTTTATGGGTTTTCGTAGGTGCGCACTTGGGACCGCAGGTGCGAGGAAAGCTCCGCAGGTGCGGATTAACTGGGTAGAACAGTATAAAATGGTGCCTCCATGAAATTTTAGTCATTCTTCCACTGTTGCATGCGGGTAAAGCTTGTTTGGGAGCAAATTGAAGAAAGAATTCGAGGTTCTTCAGTGCAGGTAAGTTCCTGGACTGTATAACTTGTTTCTATGCTATTTTGTTCGGATTAGGCTTGTAATTTGAAGGATTAAAGTAGAAAAGTTTGGAAAAATGGGGAGGAAATATGGAAATTCTTTTGATGATTTGAGTACACAATTATGGTCTGATTGTGGAGTTTTCTATAGTTATAGAATCATGGGAGGACGAGGTTTCTAGTGATGTAAATTTTATTGAATTCCCAGACGTGGGCTTGGGGCTCGGATTTGGCCGAATATCGAGAATTTATGTTAAAATTTATATCTTTCGATTGGATTTTGTTCCATTAGCGTGTATTGATGATGTTAATATGATTTTGGTTAGATTTAGAGCAATTTGGGAGCCAATTCAAGGGGCAAGCATATCGCAGAGTAGCTTTTGGGTTGTTTTGAGGTAAGTAACGATTGTAACTCTAAACCTGAGGGTATGACACCCCGTTATTTGTTATTGTGTTGATAAATGAGGTGAAGCACGTGGTAGGTGACGAGAGTGGGGGCGTGCACCAATAGGGATTGTGACTTGGTTCGTCCCGTAGTGACTATTAAGCTGCGTATTCGATTTGAAACCTTATGACATCCTGTCTTTCAGAAGTTTATACTTGTTTATGGGCTGTGAGCCATGTCTGGGGCCTTGTGCCGATCTGTTTAGACCCTCAGGGGTATTTTCCATGTTTGGGGCCTTGTGCCGATCTGTTTAGACCCTTAGGTGTATTTTCCATGTTTGGGGCCTTGTGCCGATCTGTTTAGACCCTCAGGGGTATTTTCCATGTTTGGGGCCTTATGCCGACCTGATTAGACCCTTAGGGGGTACTTTTACACTATTCTACCACTATCCTGTTAGTAAATTGTGAACTCAGTCATTGTTTGCTACTTGTTGTTATTTTCACTGTTATCACATTGCTTGAAAAACACTGAAAAGTGTTTTGGGCTGATTCCCGGAAGTCGAGATAAATTGCCCAAGTGGCTTTTGAGGGTGACTGAGTCAGGCCGAGAGCCGAGTATGTGAGGATAGTTATGGGACGGGCTACACGCCGCAACAATATATGTGTTATATATTATACGTGGGTCGGGCTACATGCCGCATCGATATAGATTATATATATATGGATTGGGCTGCACGCCGCAAATATATATGTTATGTATGGATCGGGATGCACGCCGCAGCAATATGCATATTGGATCGAGTTGTACGCCACAACAGATATAGCGCTTGGGCTGAACGAGCCCCTCCAGGAGTTTGTACACCCCTAGTGAGCGCAGTCGACTATTATATGGATCGGGCTGCACGCCGCAGCAATATATGTTATATATATGGATCAGGCTGCACGCCGCAGCAGTATAAATATATATGTATGTATAAATGTAGTGGAGCGGGCTGCCCGTCGTAGCAGTTGTGTGTGTTCATGGTACTTACTAAGTACGAGTGTTAAGTGAGAGCATGAGATATTGATAGTGGAGTTACGAGTGACTGAGAGGCTTGCTCGAGAGGGTTTATTGTGAGAGATATTGTGCCCGAGGGGCTTATATTTTATGAAAATGCTGTTTTGACTCTTCCACCAAGCCTCTGATAATAAATGTTGGACAAAAGTTTTCATACGAGATTTTTTTAAAATGGAAACTGGAGTTTTATGAAATATTCGGAATTGTAGATTTCTGACTTGATTTACTCATTTCCACTGTTATTCATTATATGGATTTACATGATTTAAATAGCTCATCACTACACTCAAATTTTTAGTTACATTGGTTACTTACTGATTTGCCATACTCACGTTACTCCCTGCACCTCTGTGTGCAGGTCCAGGTATCAAACCATCCCACTAGTTGATTTCCAGACGAGCTTCGAGTTGTTCGAGGATTGAGGTAGCTGCTCAGCGTCCCCATCTGGCCTCCTTTCCTTCCCTCAGATTATAGTTTCTTTTGGTCTTTTGTACCTCAGACTTTTGTTGTAGCAAGTCACTGTTGTATAATGTATTTTCAGTCTTAGATTCTCATGACAATTGACTCCAGGTTTTGGGGACGTGTGTATTTGTTCCATCTCATTCTGCTATTTTAAATCTGCTAATATTTTGGGAAAACTAATATTTATATTGATAGTCTGAAATGGTTCGCTAGCCTATTTCCATGATAGGCGTTATCACGACCGGTTAGGATTCGAGGTCGTGACAGAGATGGTGCTGGGACTTGCGGTATATCTGTATCATTTCTAAATCCACATTACAATATAATATAGGTTAGAGAAACATTTTTAGATTCACAAAAGATCTCTTTAGAGTGGGTATCTCGTCTACAGCATTGTTCGGTGCTTCAAAGGAAATACAACGGTATATGGGCTTTCACAATACGTAGTTCGTGCTACGATCTCCTGCAATGAGCTTTGGTTAGAGATCATTTTTTACCGACAAGGGAAATTTTTGACCTGAAGACTAGTCATGGAGAATTCGAAGAAATAGGTCAGGTCGGTGGTGTTGGGTTAGCATAGCAACAAACGTAACTAGTTCTTTTGGTATGGTAATGCTTCACCAGCGTTTTGTGGAAATACTCTTGGGTTTGATGTCTTGCGTGACTTAGTTGATTTGGGGAAGATCAATTATGATGGCTTGGTGATGTGCAGACTAGCCTCAAAGAGGTCTGGATAGTGTCGACCACAACCTGAGCTAGATGTATGCTACCGGCATAAGGAACGTGTTGCATGTTATGATTTTTTCCTAGATGGGGTAACGAGTTCTATACAGTATGGACGATTTTAGATGTTTAGAAGAGTGCTAGAATTATTTGATATGATACCACCTAAGAAGGGTACACACTCCTAAAGGCGCATTGTGTTTTGAGTTGCGAATGACTGACTGGTATTATGGTAATCGCCTGGTTGATCGACTGCTAATTTCCAGATTTTGCTTCATGAAAAAAAAGAACTGTATAAGTACTTATCGTCGGCTGACCGTATGGGAGGAATTTTTTTGTTATCTGAGTAGTGAAATTGGGATCAGATATTGAGATTCTAGTATTCTATTGATTTGAAGACTGTGAGGGTTCTCAAGGCAGATTGATCCATGCTTGTGACAGTGAAGGTATGTTAAGAGGTTGGAAACTGATGATATGTACTATAGATATGTTATCGTGGTCTTTTTGGAGGCTATCTACCTACTTCAGAAGGATCATAACTGGTTTGGAGGCTAGTAGTAGGTCTAATAAGGATGTGATCTAAATTGGGTCAGATTTATCTACTCAACACAGTTATTGTGAAGATGTATGTTATCAGTTAGGGTTGATCACATTCATGTTCTGATATGTCTCATGTTTTACTCTCTTATGCTGCGATGGGTTGAGATCTGTTGGTTATCTGCACAGCGATGCGGTCATGTTGTGCTTAGTAGAGAAATTCGAGCAAGATTGCTCTTGGGGTGTTGAATGGTTGATTGTGCATTGATTATGGTCATCATGTTTCTGGTATATATTGATATCCATATCTCCATAGAGATGTTCATGCGCTTTGTGTGTTTGATATTGATATGTTTATGGTTGTTGATTGTGAGTATCATGGCTCGACGTATTCCAGGTGAACTTGTGTTGGATTAGATCATGCATCGAAGTAGCATTATGCAAGGATATTTCCACGACCCAAACTGAAGAGCCACGACAGGAACCCGCCCCCTTACCCAACCGAGTACCAGTGTAACGTATCTTTCTTATCATATTATCATGGGAAAATAAGCCAGACAGGTCGTCATGAGATAACAAGAATAAAACATAACAGAATACTCGGCATATGATTACCCAACATGATATATAAACTTATACATATGACATACGACCGACATGATCATTTAGACACTCAAAACATAGGTCGACAAGTCCATACATGTATCCATATACATGACATCTGTCTACAAGCCTCTAAGAGTACATATACCTCATAAAGGTCGGGACAGGGTCTCGCCATACCAATCAATTCATCTCCAAAACATAATGACCAAATAGGGAACTCTGGAGAAAGTGGAGTGCACCAACACCTTCCGCTAAGCTGATAGCCTACTAGAAGGACTGTCACCCTGTCAATCGGGACCTATGGGCATGAAACGTAGTGTCCCCATGAAAAAGGGACATCAGTATGAATAAAGTACCAAGTATGTAAGACAGGAAAGCATAAATAAGAACAATAATGTCAAGAGATGTAGAGAAGATACAATCTTTAATTATCTGAGTACCTCCGAGGGCTACTGACACCAAATGCATGATACATATATACATAAGCTTTTAAAAACATTAGCCTCTGTGGGCAGAACATCATCATATCGTACCCGGCCATAATAGGCTCGGTAAAAACATACCCGATCATCGTCAGGCTCGGTAGAATTGTACCCGGCCATGTGGAGTTTGGTAAAACCCACTGATCCGTGGTTGCATAGTAGGTGTTGTACCCGGCTGACTATAGCGCGGCTCGGTAGAGTAAAAAAAAAATATATATATATATATATATATATATAAAGTATGCTAGACTACTAGAATCATGTTCTAAACCTTTCAGAGTGATGTAAGGTTGATACATCTCCGATTAACGTTATTTACATTCATACCATCAATATGGACATATATACATGCTTAGAATAACTTGATAAGGAATGAACAACATGGACAACCATACTTGCTAGGAGTAGCCGTTATGATATAGCGTAGCATTTACGTTCATTTCACTTTAGATCATACCTAATGAAATAAGGAAGTGCCTTAACATACATTTAAAATATTCTTTCCAATCGTCAAGAAAGCTCAATATGATCTTCTTATGTATACAATGGGTAAACCGACTTCGTCATCACAATATAAGCGTTGTAACTCTCATACTTTGAAACCAATATTCTACAAGAAAATGTACAACACCTCCCTTATTTTTACTACATCCCATGTGTTGCCATAATTCACCAAAAAGCCCAAACAACAAGAATATAATTCACCATATGCTCTCCGATTACTTCAACAATCATTTTGACCGGTAAACACGACTTACGATTTATAAAATATTATTTGAACCCCATTCCTTTTCCATGAATCTGCTTACGACATCTATAACATCATACTTATGCTTATCATATCATGTTTAGCCCAAAACATCATAAGAATAATCTTTAAATATAGTCCATGCGCCTAGCACCTTTACCTTTATCGTCAACCTCTTATTTTTCATGTTATCTTATTCAATAAACTTAAGTAGCACATAGATAATCTTAAAAACAACTGCCATAATATAATCAAGCTACTTATAAAAATTTCCAGCCACAACTATCTCTCTCTCTAACAAAAAAAAAAAGATAACGATTCCTTATGTCATGTCAATTACTATCTTGTAGAGTTTCACTCAAAAGACAAAGTCAACACATGATTAACCTTAAGCACCACAAATAACATTATTTACTAACCCTAAGCAGAATATAAGACTTGAAATCCCCATCTGGTGCAGCTCACAACAACTCTCAATCACACTACAACACTATAGGAGTTGTATTCTCTTCTTGAATCAACTTTTGTGTTCAAGTTGGTGGGTAAACACTTGTATTTTTCCTTGATACTCTAATATTTATATGAAGGAGGGACTGATTCTTATCTTAGTCAACAGGAACAACACGAAATTTGAGGTTACTTACCTTTGAAGAACTCTCCAAAACAGCCACAAGATGAAGAACTACGATCTAGCAAGCACCACGGAATTTCTAGCGTTGGATTCATATTTTTATCTTAGGTTTTCACCCTATAATCATGGCGGAACCCTTGGACAGAATTTAGGAGGGTTTAGGAACTGTTTTCTATGAGAAAAATAAGTTAAAAAGACTTAGAATTGACTTAAATACAAGCTAGAGATTTACACCAACTTTGTGGGTCCCATGATTGTTGCTTGCATAGTCTCACGAAAATGCAAATATCGCTCTACTACGATATCGTATCAAAGAACGGTTTAATCACATAGAAACTAGACTTGTAGATCTTCACTTTGGTAGGTCTATCACCCCATAATTCCAATTATATTGGTGAAAATCTCAGCTACATTTGACCTAATATTCAACACATTTATGAATGTAACTTGTGATGACCTTTGCCAACTTTTGTTCAACAACTCGTGTGACTTTAAATCATAACAAACAAATATCATATGAATAAAATAACCTCCTTATAATGTTAAACACCCTAGTCTCACCCCAAAAGTATATGTTATAACATTCCAACTTGTCGACTTTCGACAAAACTTATTTTCTTCAATTCGTTTAGATTCTAAGCCTTCTAACCCTATCGTTACTTGGTATTCATGATCTTAAATTTAACCTCCACGATAACATGATTATCTTACATTATAAACTCTTCAAAGATGATTTTATTTACGAGCTTACATCAATTGACTTATGACATACTCTTATGTACGAAAACATGGGGTGTAACATCATTCCCCCTTTTGGAACATTCATCCTCGAATGTTGACTAATGCACTTATCAGTCTTATATCCCTAGCTCTTACAAATATTTTAATATTGTCCTTGCAATCTAGGTAACTGTTATGTAAATAAATCCAAAGAATGGGGCATTCCCCCCTTTAGGACGCTTTCTCACACCACTACTTGTTGTCAGAATTCTTCCAATCTCGTAACTGTTGCTACCTTCTATCATGCAGCCTGTACGACTTTGTCCTTGTATGTGTGCCTATACGACTTTGTCCTTGTATGTGTGCCTATACGAATCTTCTATCCTTTTTCCTCAATCTTTTAGCCAATCTCTATCCCTCACTTTAGAAACATATACATAACTTTGAAAAGATATCCCTCTGGGCATATATAGTTGTACTGAAGTTCTTCGCTTGGTACTTGTCGAACTTATGACTGTTGCTATATCTTGTTTCATAGCCTCGGTTATCTATGCTTATGTATTTACTATGGCTAGTAGCTTATACTATACCCATAAAACTTACTCCATTTTACTATTACCAAGGTCTGCTACCCAACTCCAGGTTACTCTTTCACTGCTTATCCTATATGTATACATCTAAGTCCCTTAATTCTTCCTTATTACTGTTCATCTTAAGAATGACAGACTTGTCATATAATACTTTGGAACTTTTATCCATCTATTTTTGATTCACCTTAATGTTAATCTATAATCTACCACTGATAACTTGAAATCTCTTATGTAATATATTTTAAGTAGGGCTCACGTCTCGCAAGGGAATATCTGGAGTTATTTTCCTGATCCACTAAGCGACGATACTATACTCCAGTAACCGTATTTCAAAGCATCCCAGCCTGATTCACCTTATGGGGATATTTTAATACTGTATAATTAATGAAATCTCTTTTCTTTGAATCATTTCCCAATCAAAGGCCTAAATGTCATCCTCTTATTTATCACAATTACACCCTTATTCTACCACTAGGGAAGCATTCCATCTCTTCTAAATGCTCCAAGTCTTTATACTGAGATTTTTATAACTTACGGAAACCATCGGCTCTCTTGTTGTAATGGCTTTAATCCCAAGGACTTACCTATTCTCGTCACCTTATCACTCATTTTTTTATATCCTTACTACTGTCTACCTAAAACTTTATCGCTCTACAATACTTTAGCTTGCGACCCACACATATCTATTTATACAACTCGTAACCTTCCTTTAACTTGCTAGCACCATAGATTTTCTTTCATGCCTTCTCAGTTATCTTTAAATGTAAGCAATTCCTTTTCTTTGTCATTCTTCCACTTGTTACACGAATACTTGGCTTATCTTAGTGTGTACACATATTGGAATTTCGTGCAACTCATATGATCTATAAATACCCGTAAAATTTCACGGCTAAAAATAATGCCCAAATAGGTCCTCGTGTTGTTATAACTGTAGAAATTCTTAAACCGAGCCCTTGTGAAGTATAAAGTACCCCGAGACTTAAAGGATAAAAAATTTCTTATTTGCGCAGGTCTGCGGCCCACTATGCAATCGTAGATCAGGTAAGCTAACCGCATAGTGGTCGCATACTTGGACAGTTTACTGTCCATTTTGAGGACAACTATGCGGCCTAGAATACGATCGCATTTCACGAATGCGGGCCGCATAGTTTTTGCATTCTTGCACCTTGAATTTTGTGGAGGGAGTTATGCGACGCACTATGCGATCACATAACAGGTATGCGGACCGCATAGTGGTCGCAAAGCTGGGCAATCTATTTTTTTTTTTTGGCCCATTTGAGGGCCATTTATGCGACGGGAATGTGGACCTCATAGCAGGAATGCGATCGCATTCCTGACCGCATTTTTGCTTCGGGACTGTTAAATTTCTAATCTTATACCCGACCCCAGTTCATTAAAACACTTACCCCATTCCATTTTAAAGATTTTCTGAACAAAATAGAGAGAGGGAAGAGAGAGATAAAGTCCCAACTTCATCAAAGTGATCCTCCTTCATCATTCAAGCTTGGAACTAATCAAGTAGGACACTATTTTCTTCACCCTAAGAGGTAAGATTCTACCCTATCAACCTTAATATCAAGATTTTATTAAAATAAAACATGGTTAGGTAAGTTCATGAAGATGAGGGTAGGAGTCTTGCATGCATATAACCAACTAGTCATAATCTAGTAAAAGGAAATGGGTTAGAGTAATATTTCACTAAAATAAGGCCATTTAATCTAAAGGAACGCTTAGTGTTTGGTAGAATGCTTAAATGAGTTCGAGTTATGTTTATGGTTCCTAACTCTAAGTGGAATATGTCACATTGTGAACTAGATTGAAGGTGCTAGAAGGTCCGGTGAATTGTGGTAGAAAATTTAAAGGGGAATTCCGATTCTAGGTATGTATGGCTAACTTTAATCCTTGTAGAGTCATCTTGTGGGTGTCTGAACACTCGGTATAAAATTCTTGCTTGAGCATATGTGAATTGGTTGCCCTGCTGTGTCGAGGTGTAAGACTTCGTTCTTTGAATTTCTTAGCCGATTACCATGTTATATGAGCTTGAGAAAAGGTGATTCTTTGTGCTTATTCTATCATGTGCAAATATCATTAAATGTTGAATACATCGGTATGAGAGAATGGGCTGCAAAATGAACGAAATTATAATGAAACAAAGTGTTGAATGTATCTATGTGCCAAATGTTGTGTAGTAAATAATTGAAAGGAAACGAGGATAAACTAATTGAGCTATGTGTTGATGGCATACCGTATATGACTCACCGCAGAATAAAGATTTATGTGGCCTTGATTTCATATGGTTACTTGGTTGTTACGAATGATTATCGTTGACGATGAGAATTTTTGTGATTAAATTATTGGTTGATATTGCTATTAATTACATTGTTGAGCGTATCAAAGTGCTAAAGGTTGTATAGCAAATGATGAAAGTAAATATGGGCCGATTTTATTGAGTTAAATGATTAAGGCCACACCATATATGAATTACTGATTAGTCAAGATCATTGTGTCTTTATTTCACATAGTTATTGGTTGATATGAATTTATGTTCTTCATGATAAAGATCCTTGTGATATAATTGTTGATTGTTGTTGCTGTGAAATGTGATTGTACGGTGGGATCGGGTTGCATGCCGCAACAGAAATTGTAAGGTGGGATCGGGTTGCACGCCACAACAAAATTTGTAAGGTCGGATCGGGTTGCACGCCGCAACAAAAATTGTAAGGTGGGATCAGGTTGCACGCCGCAACCGAAATTGTAAGGTGGGATCGAGTTGCACGCCGCAACAGAAGTAATAACGGCGTAATGTGATTGTGAGATGGGATCGGGTTGCACGCCGCAACATGAGAAATAAGGGTGGAATATGATTGTGAGGTGGGATCGGGTTGCGCACCGCAACAGGGAAAACAATTGAAATAAGAAATTGTGGAAACCTCATTTGTGATTCTTTTGTATCTCTAATATTTGTTTGGGTTTCTTTAACTGCCTCATATACGTGCATTGCTTGATTTTACATAGAATAAAGTTTGTTTATACATACTAGTACTATTCAATGGTACTAACGTCCCTTTTGCCAGGGGTGCTACATGTTCTATATCGATGTAGGTGGTTCTATAGAAGAGAATTCGGTTCGCCGTTAGTGGTGCCTCCTCTTCATCTCTCTAGTAGTCCTGGTGAGCCCCATCTCCTCTCGGGGACGTGTGTAGTCTATATCATCTCATTTGTATATTTAATGTCTTTTAAGATATAGCCGGGGCCTTGTTGCCGGCAAGTATTGTGTAAACTCCTATTACTCTTAGAGGCTCCGTAGACGCTGTGTGGGTTGTATGTATTTTGGGTAGTAGTTGTAATTATTCGTAATATTGGTTCCGTGTCGAAAATGTTGTGCTTAGCTTGTATATTTTGGGATTATAAAATGTTGAAGTTTTAAAAGAGTAAAAATGGAAATTTGGTTGTAAAATCATCTTAATTTGTATATTGTGCACGGGGTAACACGTTGGGTAGGAAAGGCAATCCACGTCCGCTTGACCGGAATCATTCGGTTAGGTGCCGGTCTCGTCCCTCAATTTTGGGGCATGACTAACTTGGTATCAGAGCCTCAAGTTTTAAAAGTGTCCTAGGATGTCTCGGAGCCGTGTCTAGTAGAGCCAATCTTATCTGTGTGTTGCCGACCACATCTATAATTAGGGGGTTGCGTGGACATTTAGGAAAATAACCTTTCATTGTTACTCTGTATCATCCGATGTGGTGAAAGGTGAGGTTGTTTATCTCTAACTCGTGCATTGTTCCAATTTTCAGTAAATGGTACCCAAGAAGAGAGTTCGACTCGGCCCAGAGGCCAATGCCACCCCAGGAGTGGCCATGAATTCTTTATCTGATGGTGTGGGTGAGAATGATTCCCCGACCCTGAATCTGCCTGACTCTTCCATCCCAGGCCAAGATATTCCTATTCCTTCTCCAGCGTAGGGTGGTACAGTCCCTCCCGTTGATGTTCCTCATCCTTCTTTAGTCCCAACTTCCGGTCCCGGTATTTCTGATAGGGACCTCAGGGGAGAAATTCAGATGTTGACTCAGCTAGTGGCTTCCCAGGCCTAAAGTTCACATGCTGGCCTTGCATCCTCTAGCGATCGAGGGGATTCTTCAGGTTCCAAGGTCAACTAGTTGATGCGGTTAGCCCCTCCAGAGTTCACCAGAACCGACCCAGAGGCTGATCCTCAGGAGTTCATTGATGAGATGTGCAAGACCCTCCGAGTTGTGAGGGCTACTGAGATAGAGGGGGTTGAGTTGGCTTCCTATCGTCTGAAGGGAGCGACATACTCGTGGTTGAAATGTGGGAGAGTTCCCGTGGAGAGAGGAGCCCTCCGGCAAGGTGGGAGGAGTTTGTGGATGCATTTATGGATCATTTCCTGCCTGCCGAGATTATGGCAACCCGTGCTACAGAGTTTGAGGCCCTTAAGCATGGAAACAGGAGTGTGTGGGAATATCATATGGAGTTCGTGCGCTAGTCCAAATATGTTGTTAACATGGTGTCTACTATGGAGGCTAGAGTTCGTCAGTTTGTTTAGGGCCTTGGTCCCTTGGTTATTAATGAAGCTGCTACAGCTGATCTGCATTCAG
This sequence comes from Nicotiana knightiana, assembly GCA_005239525.1. Classification (NCBI taxonomy): domain Eukaryota; kingdom Viridiplantae; phylum Streptophyta; class Magnoliopsida; order Solanales; family Solanaceae; genus Nicotiana; species Nicotiana knightiana. Next base: position 45,998 of record MDKJ01346043.1, on the reverse strand, counting down.
ATATGAACTACGGGAAGATTGTGGGATTTGCCCAGGCTACGAAAGGTCGGAAATTAAAGATAAGGATGGAGAGGGAGAGCAGTAGTAGGGCCCGGTTAGCGAGCAACCCTGGAAATTCAGTTGGAGGAGGGAGATCAGTCGTAGGGAGAGGATCATCAGGTCCATCTCAACCAGTGCGCCGCCACCAGGACACAGTTATCATCAGGGAAGTCGCGTTGGACCAGGTTAAGACATTAGAAGGTTTTAGATGTCGGGTCGTTCAGGTGGGAGGTTCCAGTTGCAGCGGAGGGCCCCATGCCCTAAGTCTCGGAGTTTATATTCTGAGACCTATTACTTGGACATACCAGTATGCTATAGGTATTAAATGAGATGCCACGTTCAGCGAGACTGGCATGCACCCCGTCTGGGCACGGGTAGGGGCACTGCTCTACCATCTAGTTCTTCAGCCGCTACATCTTTAGCACGCCCTCCAGCTCCAGCAGGGCGTGGTGCAGCTAGGGGTGGATCCCGAGGTCTAGGGGGACCCAGTCGGTTCTATGCTTTGAGTGGTCGCCAGAGTGCGGAGGCTTCTCCAGATGTTGTCACAGGTATTCTGACTGTTCAGTCACATGATGTTTATGTTCTTATTAATCACGGGTCTTCTTTGTCATATGTTACCCCATTCATTGCTTCAAGTTTTTGGATAGAACCTGACCAGCTTCACGAGCCGTTCTCTATGTCAACTCCGGTTAGTGATTCTATTACGGTCGTGCCAGTCTATAGGAATTGTGTTTTCATGGTGCGTGGTCGGGATACCACGGCCGATCTTATTGAGTTAGAAATGGTAGATTTTGATGTAATTATGGGGATGGATTGGCTCTATTCGTGCTTTGCTAAACTCGACTGCCGAACCAGAATTATGAGGCTCGAGTTTCCTAATGAATCAGTTATCGAGTGGGAGGGGAATAATTTTGTGCCAAGAGGTAGATTTATTTCCTACCTTAAAGCCTCTAAGATGATCAGAAAAGGGTGCATCTACCATTTGGTCCGGGTTGCAGAAATCACTTCAGAGGTGCCTGCTCCAGCATCTGTGCCTGTTGTGATTGAATTTCTTGAAGTATTTTCGGACGAGCTTCCTGGGATTCCTCCAGATAGAGAGATCGATTTCGGGATTGATGTATTTCCAGATATGCAGCCAATATCTATTCCACCTTACCGAATGGCGCCAACAGAATTGAGAGAGTTAAAAGAATAATTGAAAGATATATTAGAAAAAGGTTTAATTCGGCCAACTGTGTCGCCTTGGGGCGCACCAGTTCTTTTTGTTAGAAAGAAAGACGGATCGCTTCAGATGTGTATTGATTATCGATAGCTCAACAAGGTCGCCATCAAAAACAAATACCCATTGCCTCGGATAAATGATTTGTTCGACTAGTTGCAAGGTGTTAAGTTCTTCTCAAAGATTGGTTCGCGGTCCGGGTATCACCAGTTAAAGATCAGGGAGCAAGATATTCCTAAGACTGCCTTCAAGACTCGATATGGGCACTTTGAATTTCTGGTAATGTCTTTTGGGCTAACCAACGCCCTAGCAGCTTTTATGGATTTTGTGAATCGGGTTTTCAAACCGTTTCTTGAATCCTTTGTGATTGTTTTCATTGACGATATCCTTGTTTATTCGCGATGTCAGGAAGATCATGGTAATCACCTCAGGGAAGTTCTGCAGAATCTTCATCAGCACCAATTGTATTCAAAGTTTTGAAAATGTGAGTTTTGGCTAGAATCAGTCACCTTTTTGGGCCATGTTCTTTCTAGGAAGGGATTCAGGTTGATCTCCAAAAGATTGCAGCGGTAAAGGATTGGCCTAGACCAACTACCCCAACAGAGATTTGTAGTTTCTTGGGTTTGGCTGGATATTATCGGAGGTTCGTGGAGGGATTATCTACCCTCTCATCCCCATTGACTAAGCTGACGCAAAAGGCGATTAAATTCAAGTGGGCTGATGCTTGTGAAAAGAGTTTTCAGGAATTGAAATTGAGATTGACTACGGCGCTGGTGTTGACCTTGCGAGTGGGTACAGAGGGATTTCTGGTATATTGTGATGCTTCAAGGGTTGGGTTGAGGTGTGTGTTGATGCAGTGCGGGAAGTTTATAACGTATGCTTCTAGAAAGCTCAAGAATCACGAGAAGAATTATCTGACGAATAATTTGGATCTCGCGGCAGTTGTGTTTGCATTGAAAATCTGGCGGCATTATCTTTATGGGGTCCATGTGGGCGTTTTCACAGTCCACAAGAGTCTTCAATATTTATTCAAACAAAAGGAGTTGAACTTAAGGTAGCGAAGATGGTTGGAATTGCTCAAAGATTATGATATGAATATTTTGTACCATCCAGGGAAGGCGAATGTGCTGGCCGAAGCCCTTAGTCGGAAGTTCATGGGTAGCTTGGCTCATTTGGAAGAAGATCAGAGGTCTTTGGCTCGGGAGGTTTATCAGTTGGCTATTCTGGGGGTCTATCTTTCTACCCCAGATGAGGGGGATGTCGTGGTGCGTAATGGAGCAGAATCTTCACTTGTAACGGAAATTAAGGAAAAGCAATTCAGAGATCCAGCATTGGTATAGTTGAGAGAGGAAACTCTGAATCATAAGACTACATCATTTTCACTCGGCAATGATGTCAGTGTTTTGCGGTGCCAAGGTAGACTATGTGTTCCGGACGTGGATGATCTTCGCGAAAGAGTAATGGCAGAGGCTCACAATTCCAGGTATTCAGTACACCCAGGTTCTACGAAGATGTATCATGATCTCAAGGAGATTTATTGGTGAACTGGTATGAAGAGGGGTGTGGCGGACTCTGTGGCTAGGTGTCCGAATTGTCAGCAAGTGAAGGCCGAGCATCAGAGGCCCGGTGGGTTGACGCAGCTTATGGAAATACCAATGTGAAATGGGAGATGATCAATATGGACTTTGTGGTAGGGTTACCCCACACTTAGCGCAAGTTCGACTCAATTTGGGTGATAGTGGATCGACTCACAAAACCAGCTCAGTTCTTGCCAGTCAGGTCCACCGATACTGCAGAACAGTATGCTCAGTTATATATCAAAGAAATAGTCAGGCTCCACGGCACTCCAGTATCTATTATCTCGGATCGAGGGGCCCAGTTCACAGCTAACTTCTGGAAGAAATTTCAGCAAAGTTTGGGTATGCAGGTAAATCTCAGCACAACATTCCACCCATAGACTGATGGGCAAGCAGAGTGGACTATTCAGATGCTTGAAGATAAGTCACGGGCTTGTGTATTAGATTTCAAGGGTAGATGGGATGATCACTTTCCACTTATAGAATTTTCTTATAATAACAGTTTCCATGCTAGTATTCAGATGGCCCAATTTGAGGCATTATACGGAAGGAAGTGTAGGTATCCAATTGGATTGTTCGAGATTGGCGAGGCGGAACTGCTAGGACTGGATCTTGTGCACCAAGCCATGGAAAAAGTTAAAGTCATTCAGGAAAGGATGAAGACTACTCAGTTTCGTCAGAAATCCTATGCGGACGTTTGTCGAAGAGGTTTGGAGTTTCAAGTAGATGATTGGGTATTCTTGAAGGTGTCTCCCATGAAGGGAGAGATGCGGTTTGGGAAGAAAGGGAAATTGAGCCCAAGGTATGTCGGGTCATATAGGATTGCTCAAAGGATAGGGAAGGTGGCCTAAAGGCTGGAACTGCCCCCTGAGATGTCATTAGTACACCCAGTGTTTCATGTGTCCATGTTGAAGAAGGTGATTGGGGATCCATCCGCCATTGTGCCGGTTGAGACGGTTGAAATTAATGAAGGAATGTCATATGAAAAGGTTCCAGTTGCTATTCTTGATATACAAGTCCGTAGATTGAGGAACAAAGAGATTGCTACTGCTAAAGTATTATGGCGGAGTCAACAAGTCGAAGAAGCCATATGGGAAGTGGAAAATGAAATGAAAGAGAAATATCCCCACTTGTTTGAATAAGTCCGGTAGTGGTTTTAAAAGTTGTCATTCCTAAGCAATTATATGTTGTGTTAAATTTTGTGCAAAAACGCTCCACTCCCCTAATTACCCTACTATTGTGACTTCTCAAACTTTGTTGCTATAAATGTATATGTTGCTGTGATTAGTTGGATTATGTGAAACTCATTATAATAGCTGAATTATGTGCAACTCATTGTAACAGCTGAATTATGTGCAACTCATTGTAATAGTTGAATTATGTGGAAATTTGTGGAGTTAACCGAACTATGTGACGCTTGTCGAAGTAATTGAATTACATGTAGCTTGTTGAAATGACCGGATTATGTGCAAGTTGATAGAGTAACTGGTAATGTGTGGAATTGGTTAAACATGTGTTTCGGGGCTCTCCGACAAGTAGATAGGCCTAATTACAAAGGAAACTCTGGCGAAATTTTCAGGAAATATCGGAGTTAGTAAAAATTTGGGGGTTGGCTTATTTTGTGTTTTCCTACTCTATGATTCCCCGATCCTCACTCGAGGATGAATGATTTTAAGTGGGGGAGAATGTAAAGACCCGTAAAATTTCATGGCTAAAAATAATGCCCAAATAGGTCCCCGTGTTGTTATAAATATAGAAATTCTTAAAACGGGCCCTTGTGAAGTAGAAAGTACCCCGGGACTTAAAGGATAAAAATTTTCACATTTACGCAGGCCTGCGGTCCACTATGCCATCGCAGATCAGGTATGCGGACCGCATAGTGGTCGCATACTTGGACAGTTTGCTGTCCATTTTGAGGACAGATATGTGGCCTAGAATGCGATCGCATTTCACGAATATGGGCCACATAGTTGTCGCATTCTTGCACCTTGACTTTTGCGGAGGGAGTTATGCGATGCACTATCCTATCGCATAACAGGTATGCGGATCACATAGTGGTCGCACACCTGTGCAGTCTACTTTTCTTTTTGGCCCATTTGAGGGCCATTTATGCGAGAGGAATGCGTACCGCATAGTAGGAATGCGATCGCATTCCTGACCGCATTTCTACTTCGGGAATGTTAAATTTCTAATTATACCCGACCCCAGTTCATTAAAACACTTACCCCCTTCCCTTTTAAAGATTTTCTGAACAAAATAGAGAGAGGGAAGAGAGAGTTTTAGAGAGAAAAAGTCCTAACTTCATCAAATTGATCCTCTTTCATCATTCAAGCTTGGAACTAATCAAGTAGGACACCATTTTCTTCACCCTAAGAGGTAAGCTTCTAACCCATCAACCTTAATTTCCAAATTTTGTTAAAATGAGACATGGTTAGGTAAGTTCATGAAGATGAGGGTAGGAGTCTTGCATACATGTAAACAACTAGTCATAATCTAGTAAAAGGAAATGGGTTAGAGTAAACTTTCACTAAAAGGAGGAAATTTAATCTAAAGGAACACCTACTTTTTGATAGAATGCCTAAATGAGTTCGAGTTATGTTTATGGCTCCTAATTCTAAGTGGAATATGTCATATTGTGAACTAGATTGAAGGTGCAAGAAGGTCCGGTGAATTGTGGTAGAAAATTTAAAGGGGAATTCCGATTCAAGGTATGTATGCTTAACTTTAATCCTTGTAGAGTCATCTTGTGGGTGTTCGAGCACTCGGTATGAAATTCTTGCTTGAGCATATGTGAATTGATTGCCCTGTTTTGTCAAGGTGTAAGACTTCGTTCTATTTCTTAGTTGATTACCATGTTATATGAGCTTAGGAAAAGGTGATTCTTTGTGCTTATTCTATCATTTGCAAAGCTCGTTAAATGTTGAATACATTGGTATAAGAGGATGGGATGCAAAACGAAAGAAATGATAATGAAACAAAGTGTTGAATGTATCTAAGTTCCAAATGTTGTGTAGTAAATAATGGAAAGGAAATTGGGATAAACTAATTGAGCCATGTGTTGATGGCATACCATATATGACTCACTGTTTGATAAAGATTTTTGTGGCCTTGATTTCATATGGTTACTTGGTTGTTACGAATGAATATGCTTGATGATGAGAATATTTTTGATTAAATTGTTGGTTGATGTTGCTATTAATTACATTGTTGAATGTATCAAAGTGATAAAGGTTGTATAGCAACTGATGAAAGTAAATATGGGCTGATGTTATTGAGTTAAATGATTGTGGCCACACCATATATGAATTACTGTTTGGTAAGGATCATTGTGTCTTGATTTCACATAGTTATTGGTTGATATGAACTTATGTTCTTCATGATGAAGATCCTTGTGATATAATTATTGATGGTTGTTGCTGTGACATATGATTGTACGGTAGTATCGGGGTGCACGCTGCAACAAAAATTGCATGGTGGGATTGGGTTGCACGCCACAACAAAAATTGTAAGGTGAGATCGGGTTGCACGCCGCAACAGAAATTGTATGGTGGGATCGGGTTGCACGCCGCAACAAAAATTATAAGGTGGGATCGAGTTGCACACCGTAACAGAAGTAATGAGGGTGTAATGTTATTGTGAGATTGGGTCGGGTTGCACGGCATAACAGGAGAAATAGGGGTGGAATATGATTGTGGGGTGGGATCGGGTTGCGCGCCGAAACAGGGGAAACAATTGAAATAAGAAACTATGGAAACCTCATTTGTGATTCTCTGTATCTCTGTGCAATATTTGTTTAGGTTTCTTCAACTGCCTCTTATACGTGCATTGCTTGATTTTATAAGGAGTAAAGTTTGTTTATACATACTAGTACTATTCAATTGTACTAACGTCCCTTTTTCCGGGGGCGCTACATCTTCTATATGGATGTAGGTGGTTCTATAGCAGGTAGCTTGGTTCACCGTTATTGGTGCCTCCTCTTCATCTCTCTAGCAGTCCTGGTGAGCCCCATTTCCTCTCGGGGCCGTGTGTAGTCTATATCATATCATTTTGTATATTTTATATCTTTAAGGTATAGTCGGGGCCTTGTTGCCGGCAAGTATTGTGTAAACTCCTAGTACTCTTAGAGGATCCATAGACGTTGTGTGGGTTGTATGTATTTTGGGTAGTAGTTGTAATTATTCGTAATCTTGGTTCTGTGTCGGAAATGTTGTGCTTAGCTTGTATATTTTGGGTTTATCAAATGTTGAAGTTTTAAAAGAGGAAAAATTGAAATTTGGTTGTAAATTCATATTAATTTGTATATTGTGCACGGGGTAACGCATTAGGTAGGAAAGGAAATCCAAGTCCGCTTGACCGGAATCATTCGGTTAGGTGCCGGTCTCGTCCCTCGATTTTTGGGTGTGACATGATCTCCAATGTTACTTTTGATTTTACTTCACGTTCATTAGTCACGATAGGTGTCACTTTCTTATGGAGTGCATACAATGTTGTAGTGATACTATTCTTACAATATCATTTAGTCTTTAGGTCAATTTGCTTAGGTTGAAGCCTTCTTCCTTATTTCCTCGGCTAGTCTTTTGTTGTAGTACTTAAGGAGACCTTATGACTCTTGTAAAGCTGCGATCTTATTACATCGTATATCCGACAAAAATTTTGTTGTTCTTACTCGCCTATAATTATCCTTAGTTACTTACATTCGCGCCATTGTGCTCGTAAGGTAGCTTCTAAACTGAAATTTTAACTATCTCCCAAGTGGTACTTTATTTCTGTAACACTTATACGGTACCCTTAGCTACCCCAACTACTATCTGAATATTTCTCAAGGATCATGATGTCACCATATCCACGAGACTAGATTCCCTATGTTGGGTTTGAGTACGTTTATCTTGCACGATCTGTTGATTTAACTATATCTTCTTTTCTAGACATAACTAGACTCTTCCTGAATCAACTACTAACTACTCGTTAGTCCATTTTCATATCTATATTTCGGGTAATCGCTCTTGGGTTATTTCCTCTGTCTTAATTTACCTCTTGTAATAGCTACCTACGTATCAAGTGCTCATTCACACTTATTTATGAATAACATCTGGTGCAGGAATCCTTATTGTCTTTTCCCGACGTCGTGCTTTCATAATTTTCTGGAGTCGTAACATATTTGTAGGGTATGAATAAATGCAACCTCATTCCTTTTGCCTTTTTACCAAAATCTTCCTTTTGTATTCCATAGTTACCTCATCATCTTTGGTGTCTTTTCACATCTTCACTGACATCTCACTCGCCTTGCGTAACCCTTCTGTACCAAAGATAATTCAATATCTTACACACGACGGTGACACATAGTGCAACTAGCACACTCAGTCCCTTATCTAAAATTCTCACAATGCCGACTATTATCAAATCATTTGGTCCCAAATTCATGTTCAGTTTATCTTGTTCACTAGACCATACCGAGTTCTATTACTTCGGGGATCTAAATTTTCATTTCGGTAATCACGTTGGACTCACCAATTCATTTCTCGAAATGAGGATATGAATTTTGGCCTATACTCTTTCATTGTCTCGAGGCCTATCATTTCTTGTCTTTTCCTTCACATGACTATAGACTTTGTCATCATATAATATTTTGATTTACCAGTATCACCCATTTATCACATCTTACTCATAATACTTCATTTAATCTTCTTATTCTCCTTCTAATATGTCTATTACCTTATTCAGAAAACTTCAACAAAACATTCTTTCGCTTTTAGTTCCCGTTGCTTTATCCACTAGCACTTCGGGTTTCATAGCATTCTCTCTTTACTAGGGACGGGAGCCATACTGCAACCTTCTAAATTTTCTTCTGGACATTCTAGTATTCATATCTAAATGTACAATTCAAGAATGAACCATCTGGTGTCTCACAAGGAGAACTATTACCACATTAGCAATATTCTTTGGAAATATCAGCTAACCCATCAACCATTTTGGGTTACTCTAACCCCTACTGGGTCCTAATATCCCATCCTTCTCATAAACTAGATCTATTAGCTCCCATAGGGCATAATTGAGGTGGGTGTTCTCAAGTGTATATATCTCTTTTTCTGTTAAAAGTAACTCGGAATGCTTATATTTCTCTGCCTCAATTGTAAATATTGATAATCTTCACTAACTGGGTAACTCGTACCTTTCTTCACCTTGCTTCTTTTACTTTTTGAAATTTTTATTTACCTTCTGATTTTCAATGCCTTAGGGCTCCTTATCAAAAACCTTACACGTCTAAGTACACACATGATCTAATGAAGACTTTACATTTACTCATCATAAGCAAGATGCAAATCGAGTTCCTTGACTCAACTCTTCTACAACCACATCCAATCTCTTACCAACTATCTTTCCATGTGTAGGTATCATTGTATTACGAATAAACTAGAATTTAGGATCTTGAATTGTTACAGTTGAGCTCTACTACACGATCCAGAGTAAAAAAGAAAGAGTGACAATCCTAAATGCTTTGTTTCCTCCTAGTTATAAGTGTGGTGCACAACACACTCATAAAACAAGAATCTACTAGATAGTGCTTGTAGACTCCCTAGGACAGAACCACTCTGAAACCAAGTTTTTCACGACCCGAATTGATGGGCCGCGACGGACACGTGGTGCCTTACTCAACCGAGTACCAACATAACGTATCCTTCTTATCATACTATCATCGGTCAGAAATGTCATCACGAGATAACAAGAATAAAACATAAGGGAATACTCAACATATGATGACCCAACATTATATACAAACATATACATGTGAAATACGCCCCTATAAGGCTGACATGATCATTTGGGCACTCAAAACATAGGCCAACAAGGCCATACATGTATCCATATACATGATATTTTTCTACAAGCCTCAAAGAGTACATAAACCTCAAAAAGGTTGGGACAGGGCCCCGCCATACCAATCAATACATATCCAAAGCATAATGACCAAATAGGTAACTCAGGAGCAACTGGAGTGCACCAACACCTTCCGTTGAGTTGATAGCCTACTAGGAGGACTGTAAACCTGTCAATAGGAACCTACGGACATGAAATGCAGCGACCCCACGCAAAAGGGACATCAGTACAAATAAAGTACCGAGTATGTAAGGCAGGAACGTATAAATCAGAATAGTAATGTAAACAGAGGTAGAGAAGATACAATTTGTAACAATTGAGTACCTCTGAGGGCTACTGACATGAAATAGATGATACATATATATACATAAACTTTTAAATACATTCGCCTTCATGGGCATCATTATCATCATCATCATATCGTACACGGCCGTAATAGGCTCGGTCAAAATGTACCCGGCCATCATCGGGTTGTATAGAATCGTACCCGACCATGTGGAGCTCTGTAAAACCTAACTAATCATTGGTTTCACAGTAGGTACTATTCTCGACCGACTATAGCGCGACTAGGTAGAGTAAAATAGATACATATATATAATGCATGCTAGACTTATGGAATCACGTTCTAAACCTTTCAGAGTGTCGTAGGGTTGTTACACCTTCAATAAACATTTTGGACCTTTATACCATAAATATGGACCTCAATAGGTTTCAAGGATCATATATACATGCTTGAAAGGAAGGAACAACATGGAAAACCTTACTTGCTAGGAGTAACCATTACGAAATAGTGTATTTTTACGTTCATTTCACTTTATATCATGCCAAAAGAAAGAAGGAAATGCATTAACATACTTTTAAAATCTTCTATCCAAGCGTCAAGAAAGCTCAATATCATCTTCATACGTCTGCAATGAGTAAGCCAGCTTCACGTCATGATATAAGTGTTGTAACTATCATATTTGGAAACCGCAACCCAAACAATAACAATATAGTTCATAATAAGCTCACTGATTACTTCAACAACCATTTTTAGCGGCAAGCTCGACTTACCATTAAAAAAATATTGTTTGAATCCAATTTCTTTTCCATGAATCTGCCTACAACATCCATGACATCATACTTATTCTTACCATATCATTTTCAACCCAAAACATCATAAGAATAATCTTCAAGCGTAGTCCATGCACTTAGCACCTTAACCTTTATTGTCAACCTCTTATTTTTCATGTTATTTTCTTCAATCAACTTAATTAGCACATAGATAAGCTTAACAACAGCTGCCATAAAATAATCAAGCTACTTATAACAATTTGTAGCCACAATAAGCTATATATATAAAGCCTCAATACAACCGCCAAAAAAAAAATGATTCCTTATGCCATGTCAATTACTATCTTGTAGAGTTTCACTCAAACAACTAAGACAACACATGATTAACCTTAATCACAATAAATAAGATGATTTAATTACCTTAAGAAGTAGATAAAACTTGAAATCCCCAGCTGGTGGAGCTCAAAACAACTCTCAATCACACCAGAACACTATAGGAGTTGTATTCTCTTCTTGAATAAACTTTTTTGTTCAAATTTTTGTGTAAACACTTGTATTTCGCCTTGAATATCTATTATATATGAAGGAATGACTTATTACTACCTTAATAGGCAGGATCAATGCGAAATCCGAGGTTACTTACCTTTAAAGAACCCTTCAAAACAGCCACAAGATGAAGAACTATGATCTAGCAAGCACCACAGGATTTCTATCGTTGGATTAATGATTTTATGTTAGGTTTTCACCCTATAATCATGTACGAACCCTTGGAGAGAATTTAAGAGGGTTTATGAACTTTTCTGTACGAGCAAAATGAGTTAAAATAACTTAGAATTGACTTAAATACAAGCTGGAATTTTACACCAACTTTGTGGGTCCCACGGGGCTGCTTGTGCAGTCTCGCGAAAATGCGATTATCTCTCTACTCTGATATCGTACCAACAAATGGTTAAATGAGTTAGAATCTAGACTGATACATATTCATTGTGGTAGTTACATAACCCCGTAATTCCAATTATATTTGGTGAAAAGCTCAGCTACATTTGTCCTAATTTTCAGCACATTTATGAATGTAATTTATGATGACCTTTTCCAACTTTTGTTCCACTACTCGCTTGACTTCAAAACATAAAACACGTATATCATATGACTAAAATAACTAATAAAATAATATCCTTATAATGTTAATCACCCTAGTCTCACCCAAAAATTACATGTTATAACATTTCAACTATTCGACTTTCGACAAAACTTATTTTCTTTAATTCGTTTATCTTCTAAGTCTTCCAAACCCTCTTGGTAATTGGTATTCATGATCTTAAATATTTTTAACCTCCACGATAACATGATTGATTTACTATATTAACTTTTCAAATATGATTCCATTTCTAAGCTTACATCAATTGGCTTACTACGTACTCTTATGTACAAAAATATGGGGTATAATAGATATGATCCTTTATGCTTATTTCATGTGTTATGTTTCACTTTGTGTGGTGTATTGATAGAATTGCGCTTCGTGGTGGTATCTGTTGATCTAGCGGGACGGTTTCTTAATTTCCATTCCCTTTCCATCATTAGGTATATTTGAGTTATTATTCGTTGGTGCACAGATTGCATGTTATGTGGCTCTAAGTAGGATTTCTGTGACAATTGATCGAGTAGATTGTACTGGATGAGGTGAGGTTATTAGGCCTGAAATGAGTGCCATCGGATTTGATTAAGGTATGTTTGTAAGAATTGTGTCACTAGTCGGCTTAGATTTTTGTTGTGGTTCTTATCGGGCAAGAGAGCTCCACGACTTGTTAATATGATGGGTGGTTATGAGCTTTTGTATGTTTATTTAATCATTGGCAGTGTACAAAGGTTTAAAACAACGTTTTAGTTGATATGCGATATGTTTAACGATGTCGGGTTGGTTATCAAGCATCTATTGCGATCGGAAGTTATTGCTATGAGTATTTAAGTTATAGGGTATATCATGTGATTTTGTCTTGAGATATGGTTATGGATAGATACAGCTTGTTTAGAGTTATACATTGCATTTATGTAAGAATCAAGGCATATAATGAGTTCCGAATGTTGGGATTTGGGTTTTAAGGTTTATGGACTAAGGTTGAAGTAATGATCTTCTATTAAGTGGTGTTGTCGGGCTTATATGGATTCCGGTGACGTAGGATCAGCCATGGTTATGTGTATGGTGGTATATGGAAATTTGATTGCTTTGGAACTGCGATTGGCACGTTTGAAGACGAACATCTGTTTAAATCGAAGAATGTAACGACCCGACCGGTTATTTTGAGCTTTAGCATCATATTACATATTAGCATCATATTACATATTATGACTTACGTGAATGGTTGGTTTTAGTTTTCGAGCGGTTCGAGATTGATTTGCAAGAATGATTCTCGTTTTAGAAGGTTTAAGTTGTAAGAGTTGACAAAGGTTTGACTTTTGGGTAAACAGACCTAGAATCAGGTTTTATCTATGGCAATGAGTTTGTATGATAATTGGATATGTCCACAAAGTTTGGTTAAATTCCAATGAGGCTTGGATAAGTTTGGGTTATATGGTCATTGTTTTCGGTTTCGACGTCAATTTGAACATAAAGATTACCATATTGAGTAAACAATATTTTATTCGTGTTTCGACTGAACCATTATATCTGTATCATAATTTTGGAACCATAGAAACTGAAATCATCAACTATTGACATCATATGATGAATTATGGTCATTTTGCTAAGAATTGGATTGCCATTTATTTCCAGATTTGAGCCATGTGGAGGCTAATTTTAGGGGAAAATCTATTTAAGAGGGTTGAGTTGGCCTAGTTGAGGTAAGTATCTTGCCTAACTTTGTGGGGGGGAAACTACCCCTTAGGATTTGGGTTGATTGTGATATTTGTGTTATGTGAAAGTCATGTACGCATGGTGACAAGTGGGTACACGAGCTATATGTGATATTTTACTGGTTTAGGTTATCTACTCCATTTCCATGCCTTTAATTGAATTCTCATAACATGTCATATTTCTCATTATTAATCTACTTTTACCTTATCCATTTGACGTTGTTAGCACTTGTTCTACATCTTACTTGTTATTTTACTCTTATAGGCTTTACTTGAAGTTATTGCCTTCCTTATTGTCTTGATACCTCTTAATTGCTGAATCACTTTTAATTAGAGTTGTTATTTCGTGGAATATCATCTTGTTGAGTTATTTGTTTTGGAGTTTTAATAGTCGTTATCACATTGAGGTGAAGTTGTTAATTGTTAAGATACCTTTGCTTGTTGAGCATTCTCATTCGTTTTGTTATTGTAGAAATTCTTGTACACATTATGGTTGAGCCATAGGCTATTTATTATGGAAATATTGGTGTTGTTGACTTTGTTGCAAATTGTGGCATATAGGCACTTGTGGTGCGAGTTGTGATTGTGTTGATATTGATAAGCATGCGGTGATATAAATCCAGGGGTTGATTCACATGCGGTGAGATAACGTGGGCTTCACACGCATGTTGATAGTAGGGAACTACTTGAAGCCACGCGTGAGATAAGGTGGGCTAAAACGCGTATAATTATTGTAGGAAAAAAATGATTTTCAAAACTAAATATAAGGCTCACACAGTGATATAAGGAAAGATTGTGACTGAAATTGTAATGTGCATACGAGGCGGTACCTTGGTTGTGATTTTCATTGCACATTCTTGTCACGACCCAAAATCTTCTATAGGCTATGATGGTGCCTAATGTCGCCGTTAGGCAAGCTAATATAAACCATTTAAATAATTATCCATAATAATTTTTTAAATCAGGAGTTTCATTAAATAAATAGAATAAAATCTAGCACTCATAGAAGTATGTGCCTTTATTTACAAATTTCCGATATAAATAAATCATAAAGTTAAATGATAATAATAACGTGAACCACAATGTTGAATATCCAATAGGAACCCCCAAAACCCGGTGTCACGAGTGCATGAGCATCTATTAGAAGATACAATAACAATACAACATCTTTCTGGAATACAAGATAGACATGATAATGTAAATATTTATGATGGAGACTCTATATGCCGCGGACGTAAGATGGGATGCAGCTCACCATAAAGCCCCTGTAATAGTTGCACCATTGCGCCCAAAAGACCACCAGAAATATATATACTTGCACAACAAGTGCAGAAGTGTAGCATGAGTACGTAAATCAACGCGTAGTAGATATCCATCCCAACCCCAGCGAAGTACTGATGAGGGGTCGACAACGATAATTACTAGTGGGGGACAATAAATCAAGTATAGTAGAAAATAAACAAGTATGAAGCATGGTAACTAAACAGTGAAAACCAAAAATAGGTACATGATACGATCCTCCTCTGAACAGTAAACACAAGTCCTAAAATATCGGTTACCTCCTCAAATGGAGTATATTTAATATGGTCCCCACCAGATAGGTCATCACAGCTCAAGTCATGAAAACTTACGGGTACAATGGCTTCTTGTCAAATATTACGCATGATTTTGCCGAGGCGAATAATCCAATCCCATAAGAGTATTTCATGAAGTTGCCGAGGCGACCGACCCGATCCCATATATGAGTGTGATACATGATACCGCCGATGCGAACGGCCTAATCCCATAAGAATATGATACATGATAGAGCTGAGGTGAACGCGCGATCCCATAAGAGTGTGTTACAATATCCTACCGAGGCAAACGGCCCGATCCAATAAAAATGTGATACATAATTAACAAGTTGGTATTTTACCAACTTATCTTGTCTTTAATCTGAGATTTTAGCTATGTTGGAGTGATAAAATCATGTGTTTAATGTCATTTTCTTCTATTTTATAGGTTCTCTGTGATTTAGAAGTGATCATGACGAAACCAAGTGAAAACGCGTTAAAAAGATGTTAAAAAGAAGAAATCTAGAAAATGGCCTCACATGTCGCAATTGCGACATCAATGTGGAAAATGTGAAGTTAGCAGAGGTCGCAATTGCGATGGAGGAATCTCAAATTCAAAGTCAATCCAATTCAAGCAGTGTTCGCAAATGCGATATTAGGGTCGAAAATGCAAAGTCAACTGTTACAGTCAATGTTCGTAAATGCAAAATGAGGCTAGCAAAAGCAATGTCAAACTAGACAGTCAACCTTTGCAAATGCGACGACCTTCATCGCAAATGTGAACCAAGTGCACAATGTCTGGTTCGCAATTTTTAACATAGGGATCGCAAATGCGATGTTTAACAGTGATGTTAGGGTTCGCAATTGCAAACTGATATTCTCAATTGCGAATGTCGTGCTTTAGTAAGGGCATTTTTTTCATTTAATAATTTTTCCATCCCAAACACTTTAATACACGACCTAGCTCATTTGTAAAATATATTCGGCTTATTTTTCAGTCTCTTGACTAGAGAAGACATGTCACGACCCCAAATCCTAAGCCGGCCGTGATGGCGCCTATTATAAAACTAGGCTAGCCAACCCTTATAGACTATCATAATGTTTCATAATTTATTAAAACTAGCAGACTTAAAACAGCAAAATGAGATAAACAATGTATACACTTCCCCAAAACCTAGAGTCAACTTTCATGAGCATCTAGAACTATAAATACAATGTACAATAAGGTGACTTGCTACTACATAAGCCTGAAGTACAAAAGACAAAAACTATTAACTGAGGAAATGAAAGGAGGTGAGCTGGGGATGCTGAGTAGCTACCTCGATCCTCGAACAAACTCCTAGCATGCCCAAAAATCAACTAGTGAGATGGTCTGGTACCTGGATCTGCACACAGAGGTGTAGGGAGTAACGTGAGTACGCCAACTCGGTAAATAATCAAAGAAACTAAAAACTTGAGTGTAGTTTCGAGCATTTATAAATCATGTAAAAACCTATAATGAGTAACAGTGGAAAGAAATAAATCAAGTCGGGAATCTGAATTCCGAATATTTCATAAAACTCCAATTTCCATTTAAAAATCTCGTATAAAAACATTTATCCAACATTATCATCAAAGGCTCAGTGTAATGAAGAGTGAAAACAGTAGTTTCATAAAACATAAGCCCCTCGGGCACAGTATCACTCACAAATAAAGCTTCTCGGGCAAGCCTCTCAGTCACTCGTGACCCCACTATCAGTATCTCATGCTCACACTATACACTCGTACTCAACAAGTACCATGAGTATACACAACTGCTGCGGCGGGCAGCCCGATCCAATACATGTATATATATCTACACAGCTGCGACGTGCAGTCTGATCCATATAACATACACTGCGGCGTGTAGCCCGATCCATATAACATACGATGCGGCGTGCAGCCCGACCATCTAATAGTCGACAGTGCCCACTAGGGGTGTACAGACTCCGAAGGGGCTCTTACAGCCCAAGCGCTATAATTGTTGCGGTGTGCAGCCCGATCCAGTATGTATATTGCTGTGGCATGTAGCCGATCCATATAATATATATATATATATATATATTATTGCGGCATGCAGCCCGATCCATATATAATCTATATTGATGTGGCGTGCAGCCCGATCCATATGTAATATATAACATATATATTGCTTCTGCGTGCAGCCCGATCCATAGCTATCGTCACATGCTCGACTCCCAGCCTCACTTAGTCATCCTCACAAGCCACTAGGGAAATTCATCTCAACTCGGGACTCAGCCCAGATTACCTCTCAGAGTTTCAAAGCAGTGTGATGACAATGAAAATAAGAACAAGTGGTAAACATGACTGAGTTCACAAATGTTCTATCAGGATTGTGTGAGAATAGTGTAAAAATACCCTGAGGGTCTAAAAAGGTCGGCACGAGGCCCCAAACATGGCTCACAGCCCATAAAGAAGTATAAACTTCTGAAACACAGGATTTCGTAAGGTTTCAAATCGAATACGTGGCTTAATAGTCGCTACGGGACGGACCAAGTCACAATCCCTATCGGTGCACGCCCACACGCTCGTCACCTAGCATGTGCGTCACCTAATTTACCAAAAACAATATCAAATACTTGGGTTTCATACCCTCAGGTTTAGAGTTACAATCGTTACTTACCTCAAAATAGCCCAAAAGCTACTACGCGATGCTCTTGCCCCTCGAATTGGTTCCCCAATGCTCCGCATCTAACCAAAACCATATCAACATCATCAATATACGCTAAAAAAACAAAACCCAATCAAAAGCTATCAATTTCAAGAACAATTCCCGAAATTGGCCAAACCCGAGAACCGGGCCCACGCCTCGGAAGTCGATGAAAATTGCGTCACAAGAATTCTTATCCCTTCCCGAGTCTACAAATATAAAATGCATCACAATCCGACCACAAACAACTCCTAAATTCCTTAATTATAAGTCTCCATTTCCCAAGCCCAAAACCCCCAATTTATGCCATTTAATCCACAAATTCCAAGCCTAATCCGTCACATAATAACATAGAAACGAGTTTATAATCCGAGTCCGAGAAACTTACCTCCACTGAAGACTCTCGAATTTCTCCTTCAAATTTCTCCCAAATTGGCCAACCCGTGCAAAAATGAAAGAAATGCCAAAATTACGCGGAGGCACCTATTTATACTTTCTGCCCAGTTAATCCGCACCTGCGGCCCATTCTTCGCACCTGCGGTCCAAGGTGCGCACCTGCAAAATTCCACTAAAAGTCCAATCTGGCACCTGCGGTGCGGCACATGCCTCGCACCTGCGACTTCCTCTAGCGTAACCTCTTTTCGCAGTTGCGGCTGTCGCACCTGCGGCTCCCCATCCGCAGATGCGGCCACACCAGTAAAATAATACCAACCGCAACTTTGCTGCAAATTCCTAAGTCCAAACCTCTGTTAACCATCCGAATTGAATCCCGAGCCCCTCGGGGCCCTAACCAAACATACGAAAAAATCCCATAACCTCATTCAAGCTTAGTCGAGCCTTTGAAACACCAAAAACAATGCAAAAACGCCAAAATCACATCAATTCAAGCCTATGAACTTTAAAACTTCTAAATTTCACCAATGATGCCGGAACCAACCAAAACACATTCGATTGACCAGAAAAATTGCACACATATCCAAAATGACATTACGAACCTGCTCCAACTGTCGGAATTCCATTCCGACCCAGATAGCCTATTTTCTCCTGCCGACCGGAAATGGCCAAAAACTAACTTTCGCCAATTCAAGCCTAATTCCTCACCGGACATCAGAACTTCATTCTGAACACACTCCTAATCCCCAAATCACCTAACGAAG
Source organism: Nicotiana knightiana (assembly GCA_005239525.1). Lineage (NCBI taxonomy): Eukaryota > Viridiplantae > Streptophyta > Magnoliopsida > Solanales > Solanaceae > Nicotiana > Nicotiana knightiana. The sequence goes on along the minus strand of MDKJ01346043.1, from coordinate 26,985 downwards.
CTATTCGAGCCATAAAATCCACATTTCGAGGTAGTTTACCAATAAGTCAACTCTCAGTTGACTTTTTCAACTATTAAGCTTATTTAACAGACTAAGTGTCTCTATTCTCAGCACGACCACTCTGAACCCGAACCAACCGACCCAACACAACACAAATAGGCTAAGCAACATATGATAAATCGGAAATGGGGAAACTGGGCTAATCTAATGGAACGACCGACTAGGTCATTGCATCCTCCCCCTCTTAAACAAACGTTCATTCTCGAACGGGTCTAGAAACATACCTGGAGCCACAAATAGTGAAGATATTTTCTCCGCATCTCCCGCTCGGTCTCCCATGTGGCATCCTCCACCGGATGTCCTCTCCGCTGAACCTTCACTGAAGTTATATCCATAGACCTCAGCTTTCTGACTTGACGATCCAAAATAGCCACTAGCTCTACCTCATATGACATATCACCCTCGAGTTGAACCGTGATGATGCCCAAAACATGAGACGGGTCACCAACATACTTCCGGAGCATCGAAACATGGAACACCGGATGAATAATCGATAAGCTGGGAGACATGGCAAGTCTATAAGCCACCTCCCCAATCCTCTGAAGCACCTCAAAAGGCCATATAAATCGGGGAGTCAGCTTTCCCCTCTTCCCGAACCTCATAACACCCTTCATGGGTGACACCTTCTGTAGCACCTTCTCCCCAACCATGAAAGACACATCTCGGACCTTCCGGTCCGCATAACTCTTCTGCCTAGACTGCACCATGCGAAGTCGCTCATGAATCAACTTCACCTTACCCAACGCATCCTGAACCATGTCTGTGCCCAATAGCCTAGCCTCGCCCGGCTCAAACCAACCAACAGGAGATCTGCACCTCCTACTATATAAAGCCTCATACGAAGCCACCTGGATATTCGTCTGATAACTATTATTATATGAAAATTCCACGAGTGGCAGAAACAGGTCTCATGAACCCCCAAAATCAATGACACACGCACGAAACATATCCTACAAAATCTGAATAGTATGCTCCGACTGCCCGTCGGTCTGAGGATGAAACATTGTGTTCAAATCAACCTAAGTACCTAAATGCCTCTGCACGGCCCTCCAAAATTGTGATGTGAACTGGGAGATCGTATGATTGCATGGTCCCATGAACCCCCAAAATCAATGACACATGCACGTAACATATCCTCCAAAATCTGAATAGTATGCTCTCACTGCCCGTTGATCTAAGGATGAAACACTGTGCTCAACTCGACCTGAGTATCCAACTCTCTCTGTACGGCTCTCCAAAACTGAGATGTGAACTGAGTACCTCTATTAGAAATGATAGAAACTGGAACCCCATGCAATCGTACAATCTCCCTGATATAAATCTCAACTAACCGCTCCGAAGAATAAGTAGTACCAACAGGAATGAAGTGCGCGGACTTGGTCAGACCATCCAAAATAACCCATATAGCATCAAACCTCCTCGAAGCCCGTGGGAGTCCAACTACGAAGTCTATGATGATTCGCTCCCACTTCCACTCCCGAATATCTAATCACTGAAGTAATCCACCCGGTCTTTTGTGATCATACCTGACCTGCTGGCACTTGAGACACTGAGCCACGAACTCCACAATATCCCTCTGCATCCGCCTCAACCAATAATGTTGTCTCATATCCTTATACATCTTTGTGGCACCCATATGGATGGAATACCGCAAACTATGGTCCTCAGCTAGAATCAAATCTCGAAGTCCATCCACATTGGGCACGCAAATCTGGCCCTGCATCCTCATGAGGCCATCATCACCAATAACCACATCCCTGGCATAACCGCGATGGAACTTGTCTTGAAGAACGAGCAAGTGTGGATCATCATACTGGCGAGCTCTAATCTGATCATAAAGAGAAGACCTGGAAGCTACACAAGCCAATACCCACGGGGGCTTTGATAGATCCAATCTTACCAACTGACCTGCTAAAGCCTGAACATCAAGTGCTAAAGGTCGCCTTGCTGCTGGAAGGTAGACTAGACTCCCCAAACTCTCTGCTCTGCGACTCGGGGCATCGGCCACTACATTGACCTTCCTTGGATGATATAGAATAGTGAGGTCATAATCCTTCAGAAGCTCCAACCATCTCCTCTGACGCAAATTCAGATCCTTCTGCTTAAGCAGATGCTGCAAACTACGGTGATCAGTGAAAATCTCACAATGTACTCCATATAAATAATGACGCCAAATCATCAAGGCGTGGCCAATAGCTGCTAGCTCAAGATCGTGCCCTGGATAATTCTCTTTGTGCACCTTTAACTGTCTGGACGCGTAGGCATCACCCTACCGTCCTGCATAAAAACTTCTCCAAGGCCAACTCTCGAGGCATCGCAGTAAACTGTATAGGAACCTGAACTCGTAGGCAAAACCAACACCGGAGCCGTAGTCAAAGCTGATTTGAGCTTCTGAAAGCTCTCCTCACACTCCTCAGGCCACCTGAACCGAGCACCCTTCTGGGATAGTCTGGTCATAGGTGCTGCAATAGCTGAAAATCCCTTTATGAAACAGCGATAGTACCCCTGCCAAACCAAGGAAATTGTGAATCTCGGTAGCTGATGACGGTCTAGGCCAGCTCTGTACTGCCTCTATCTTCTTCAGATCAACCCGAATACCCTCATTGGACACCACGTGCCCCAAGAACGCTACTTAATCAAGCAAGAACTCACACTTCAGAAATTTTGAATACAATCTCTTCTCCCTCAAAGTCTGAAGCACAAGTCTAAAATGCTGCTCATGATCCTCCCGAGATTGGGAATACACCAACATATCGTCGATAAACACGATGACGAAGGAATCCAGATAAAGCTGGAATAATTGTGCATCAAGTGCATAAAGGCTTATGGGGCATTGGTCAGCCCGAACAACATAACCAGAAACTCATAATGACCATATCTAGTCTTGAATGAAGTCTTCGAGACGTCTGACCCCCGAATATTTAACTGATGATAGCCGGAACACAAGTTAACCTTGGAAAATATCCTGGCACCCTACAACTGATCAAACAAGTCATCTATATGAGGCAAGGGATACTGGTTCTTCACCGTAACCCTATTCAACTGCCGATAATCAATACACATGCGCGTAGAACCATCCTTCTTCTTCACAAACAACACCGGTGCACCCCAAGGTGACACACTAGGCCGAATGAACCCCTTATCTAGGAGTTCCTGAAGCTGCTCCTTTAATTCCTCCAGCTCCGCTGGTGCCATACGATAAGGTGGAATAAAAATAAGCTAAGTGTCTGGCAGCAGGTCAATACCAAAATCAATGTCCCTGTCAGGTGGCATGCTTGGTAGGTCTGCAGGAAACACGTCCTGAAAGTCACGGACCACATGAACTGAATAAATAGCGGGAGTCACACCACTAACATCCCTCACAAAATCCAGATACGATAAATATCCCTTCTCAACCATGCGATAGGCCTTTAGGTAGAAAATCACCCTGCTAGGCACATACTCAGAAGAACCTCTCCACTAAACCCTCGGACATCTTGGCATAGCTTAAGGTCACGGTCTTAACATGAAAACCAAGAACAACATGACATGGAGATAACCAATCCATGCCCAATATCATATCAAAATCGACCATGCTGAGTAACAGTAGGTCCACTCGGGTCTCCAAACCCCAAATAGATAACACACACGACTGATACACAGGGTCTATAACAACATTATCGCCCATCGGAGTCGACACATGAACAGACGTAGCTAAACACTCACGGGGCATACCTAGAAAATGGGAAAAATATGATGAAACATAGGAATATGTAGAACCAAGGTCAAACAAAGCCAGAGCATCTCGGTGACAGATTGAGACAATACCTGCGATCACTGTATCAGAGGCTATAGCATCTGACCAAGCTGGAAACGCATACATACGGGCCTGACCTCCACCTACTCGACCTTCCCTCTAGGGCGGCCTCTAGTTGACTAACTACCACCCCTGGCTGCTTGGGTGGGTGGTGAAGTAACAGGAGCTGAGTCGAAGGTTTGCTCCTCAGCTGAGATGGACCTCCAAGAAGATGAGGACACTGCCTCCTCATAGTCCCGAGCTCTCATTACGCATAACAACTTCCTGGAGCTGGAGACGGGGACTGAAAGGAACCCCTGGCACCATAATGGCCACCAGAAGACCATGCATAGATGAATCCTAAATTGATGGTGCTCGAGATGCAATCTAGGCTGGAAGGGCACCGAATGAAGAACGTCCTAGCTGAGAACTGCGGGGACCATGCCCCGAAGATGCAACATTATAGGCTAGGCGGACTGACCGGGGAGGCCTGAATGAACGGCCTCTACCAACCTGAATCTGCCCCCTGAAAGGAGCACCATTAGAACCATCTGATCCACGAGGCCTCTTGGCCTCCTTCTCCTCCCGCTCTTGGCGGCGAACCGACTCAATATCTCGAGCAATATCGACAACCTACTCGAATTTATCACCTGATACTCTCTCCCGAGTCATGAAAAGGCGGACCTGATAAGTGAAGACATCCACGAACCTCCTAATCATCTCCCTATCAGTAGGGACCAACTCGGTGGCATTGCGAGCCAACTCTGAAAACCGCATCTCATACGGCGTCACTGATAGCTCCCCCTGACGCAGCTGCTCAAAATGCCTGTGATGCTTCTCCATGTGAGACTTGGGTACATACTTCTCCAAGAAGATAGTGGAGAACTGCTGCTAGGTGAGGGATGCTGAACCAACATGCCTACGCCTCTCAAAATACTCCCACCAAGTGAAAGAAGCACCAGAAAACTGAAAAGTAGCAAACGAGACCCTACTATTCTCTAGAATCCCAACAGTACGAAGCATCCGTTGACACTTATCCAGAAAACCCTTGGCATCCTCATCCTCAGCACCACTGAATGTCGGAGGCTGAAGTCTAATAAACCTCTACTAAACTTAAGTGTAGTGACGAGTATTTATAAATCATGTAAATCCATATAATGAGTAATAGTGGAAAGAAATAAATGAATTCGTGCATTCCGATCCATATAACATATGCTACGGCGTGTAGCCTGATCCATCTAATAGTCGACTGCGCCCACTGGGGGGTACAAACTCCATAGGGGCTCCTACAACCCAATCGTTATATTTGCTGCAGCGTGCAGCCCGATCAAGTATGTATATTGTTGCGGCGTGCAGCCCGATCCGTATATAAAATATATATTGCTGCAACGTGCAGCCCGTTCCATATATAATCTATATTGATGCGGCATGCAGCCCGATCCATATGTAATATATAAGATATATATTGATATGGCGTGCAGCCCGATCCATATCTATCCTCACATGCTCGGCTCTCGGCCTCACTTAGTCATCCTCACAAGCCACTCGGGAAATTCATCTCAACTCACGGGACTTTTCCCAGAATACCTCTCAGAGTTTCAAAACAGTGTGATGACAGTGAAAATAACAACAAGTGTTAAACATCACCGAGTTCACAAATGTTCTATCAAGATGGTGTGAGAATAGTGTAAAAATACCCCTGAGGATCTAAACAGGTCGGTACGAGGCCCCAAACATGGCTCATAGCCCATAAACAAGTATAAACTTATGAAACACAGGATGTCGTAAGGTTTCAAATAAAATAAGCGGCTTAATAATCGCTACAGGACGGACCAGGTCACAATCCCTATTGGTGCACGCCCACACGCTCGTCACCTAGCATGTGTGTCACATTATTTACAAAAAAATATCAAATACCGGGGTTTCATACCCTCAGGTTTAGAGTTACAATCGTTACTTACCTCAAAACAGCCCAAAAGCTACTCCGCAATGCTCTTGACCCTCGAATAGGCTCCCAAATGCTCCGAATCTAACCAAAACCAGATCAACATCATCAATGTACGCTAAAGGAACAAAACCCAATCGAAAGCTATCAATTTTAAGCACAATTCTCGAAATTGGAAAAACCCGAGCCCCGGGCCCAGGTGTCGGAATTCAATGAAATTCATGTCACAAGAATCCTTATCCCTTCCCGAGTCTACACATATAAAATGCATCACAATCCGACCACAAAAAACTCCTAAATTCCTTAATTACAAGTCTCAATTTCCCAAGCCCTAAACCCCCAATTTATGCCATTTAATCTACAAATTTCAAGCCTAATCCGTCACATAATAACATAGAAACGAGTTTACAGTCCGAGAAACATACCTCCACTGAAGACTCTCGAATTCCTCTTTCAAATTTCTCCCAAATTGGCTCAACTCGCATGCAAAAAATGAAAGAAATGCCAAAATTTCGCGGAGGCACCTATTTATACTTCCTGCCCAGTTAATCTGCACCTGCGGCCCATCCTTCGCACCTGCGGTCCCAGGTGTGCACCTGCGAAATTCCACTAAAAGTCCAATCTCGCACCTGCGGTGCATCACCCGCACATGCGGCTTCGCAGGTGCGGCCCATGCCTCACACCTGTGACTTCCTCCAGCTTGACCTCTTTTCGCATCTGCACAATGACATTCTCACCTTCGGCCATCGCACCTGCGGCTCCCCATCAGCAGGTGCGGCCACACCAGTAACATGACACCAGCAGCAACTTTGCTGCAAATTCCTAAGTCCAAACCTCCGTTAACCGTCCAAAATCAATTTCGAAACCCTCGGGTCCCTAACCAAACATACCAACACATCCCATAACCTCATTCGAACTTAGTCGAGCCTTCGAAACACCAAAAACAATGCAAAAATGCCAAAATCACATCAAATTCAAGCCTATGAACTTTGAAACTTCTAAATTTCCCCAATGATGCCGGAACCGACAAAAGCACATCTAATTGACCTAAAACTTTTCACACGTATCCAAAATGACATTACGAACCTGCTCCAACTGTCGGAATTCCATTTCGACCCCGATAGCCTAATTTACCCTGCGGACCGGAAATTGCCAAAAACTAACTTCCGCCAATTCAAGCCTAATTCCTCACCGTACATCAGAACTTCATTCCGAGCACACTCCTAAGCCCCAAATCATCTAACGAAGCTACTCGAGCCATAAAATCTACATTCTAAGGTTGTTTACCAATAATTCAACTCCCAGTTGACTTTTTCAACTATTAAGCTAATTTAAGAGACTAAGTGTCTCTGTTCTCACCACAACCACTCCGAACCCGAATCAACTGACCCAACACAAAATAAATAGGCTAAGCAACATATGATAAAGCATAAACGTGGAAATGGGGCTAATCTCACAGAATGACCGGTCGGGTCGTTACAAGACAAGTTTGGAAGCTAGGGTTCTTGCACACACACTTGGGTGTTGAAGATTTGAAGCTTTTGGTTTGAGAATTTCTTAATCATTTATGCTTATTTCTTCATTTCTTTGCTTTATATTGTATATCTAAGTGTATAATATTTTTTCCAACACTTGAATCTTGTTTATGGGAATATTCAGATTTAAGAGTGGATTAAATATCTTCATGTGCTTATGTATTGAACCATTTTTATTTATTATAAAATGAGTTATTATTTCTTTAGTTATTCTTGTTATTTAATAATTCCAAAGAGATTATCTAACCATACGAATCGCCCATTAACTTCGAATTAATTTGGGAAAGATAATTTGGGGTTGAGAAAGATTAATTAACAAGAAGTGGTGGCTTTAACCCTCATTTTATAGATTCTACCTAGGAATGGGATTGAACTACCTGTAGCCATATTCGGGTGTGCTTAATATCTTAATTGTTTTTGGTATAATTCAATTAGTAAGTCTTGTTAGTCTTCGGAAGAAGCTAATATAGAACTATTACCCGAGGCTAATTAACATAAACTCTCTCATATTTGTAAAATGGTGAAATACATTGGATCTTTACTTGAATTCCCCGTGCATACATGTTTGATGTCATTGATCATTTTACTTGCTTTCTAGGTTAGTTTACATTTTCGCAATTAGTTATAAATATTTTCTCAAAACCATTCTAAGTGTTTGTCTTAGCATAATAAGTGATAATTCTCTTACACGCATAATCGCATACATATTTTTCTCTGTTGGATTCGACCCCCACTCATAGTTGGGTAAATTATATTGCATGCGACCGTGTCCATTTACTTTTTAGTTGTGGATTTGGACGTCATCAAAATTGGCGTCGTTCCCAGGTGACAATTTGGCATATTTAGGTTTTTTGAGAAGTAAGGCGTAAGCGCTTTGGTCCAAACTTATGAATATTTGTGTAATTATTTTCTTATCTTTGTTTATCTTCTTATTTATTTTCTTACTTTTTGAAAAATGGAATCATATAATTAAAATTGGTCGGATGGTACTTGTTCATACTTTGATGACCCTTGTTTTTATTGTGGAGGACCACACTCGTGGCAAAATTGTTTAAATTCTCCCGGGGGCAGATTGTGCGCTTAATCGCAAACCCATGAGTGGAGTATTTGTGATAAGTGTGGTCGCCAAAATGGTCATTGAATTATTGTGCTTATTTGTTGTTCCCTACCCCAATTCCCAGCTATGATGATTCTACTTTTGGTGATGAGAAGTATAGGGATATGGAAGTGGAAGAAATTGAGCATGGTAGAAAAGGAGAGTTCAAGCTCATGGTGGAATGCTTACTTGAAGGAGGAAACAAAGAGCAAAATGCATTGGAGGAGCTTTTGGAAAATAGTCTCCAAAATAATTTGGTGCTTGAAAGGTTGAACTTGCAAATGTAGAAATGGTTAAAATTTTAGAGGTACAAAAAGACTCGGAAGTGAATGAAAGCCAAGAACCTTCCTTAGAAGGTTGAAGCCGAAAATCCTTCTTTGGCACTTGATCCAAATCAAGAAGAACTCTAAAATTCTCAAAATGAGGGAATGATGCTCATGTTGGAGGCCATTCTTGAAAATGAGGAGAATCACAACTTTGCACTTGAGGACTTGAAGCAAGTTTTGACTCAAAATAATGAGAATATCCGCACTTTAGAAAATCAAATGAAAATATTTCTTGAGGCTCACTATGCCCACAAACTTGAGATTGGGTAAAGAGATCAAGAAGAGTCCAACTTCGAGGAAGAAAGTGAGCTTTATTTTGAGGAATCAAGAATTGAACATCCGCAAACCGATTCCATGCTTGTTAGTGATGCCAAGAAAAATATGGAATTAGAGTCAACCGGTGTAATTGAAAATATGGTTGAGATTGACTCTAGACCGGGGGAAAACAGGATATCAAAATCCAGGAAGAATTGCAATTTGAAGGCTTGAGGTTGCATTCCAAGCATTTTCAACTTTGGAATTGCATGGTGATATAGGAATTGAGCCATACGAGTCCATATGGAAGTGCAAAGAAGAAAAACAAGAGCCATATATTTTGCAATTCGCATATTCAAGAAGGCAAAATGACATTCCTCACAAGAAAGCCAAGAAATGCAAAATGAAGAAATTAATGTGTGGCTTGATCATCTACTTACCACCCCCAACCGCTCGTGTTCACAAATTTTATTCCAAGTTAGGTTCTCAATTCATATCGTCCAAGTGGCAAGAAAATTGGTAAAGTTGACTCGCATCATGCCACGACATTAAATACGGCGCTTGGTGGGAGGCAACCTATTGTTTTCAAATTTTTAGTCCTTTTTGAAATTTTATTTTTTTAGAATACCTTAGTATATTATTTTTGACTAATCTGTCATGTTTTAGAATTTTGCAGTTGATTTGAGAAGGTCATAGTGGTTTGGACAGCCCAAACTACTAGCTAAAGACAATGGCAATCCAGGCCTCAGTGTTCACATTTGCAAACTTTGACCCATCTCAAAACCGACGAAAGGGTCACATTTGCGACCTCTGCTGGATTTTTAAAGTTCACAATTGTGAAGAAGGGGTCACAAATTCGAAACCAGCGGCCTTAAACGGGTAACTATGTTTCATTTTGAACTAAAGTTAGAAAATTTTGGGCCCTCAAACCTTCATCTTCCTCACTCTCCTAACTCTCAAGTTCCACCATTTTCGCTCCTAATTAATCTTTATATTCTTTATGTTCTACTACATCATCTTCTTCCTCTTCTCTCATTGTGCTCTAAAATACCAGGTTTTAAATTTATTCTTCTTTTTTGTGCAAAAATTTTTTGAAAACCAACAGAAATCGTGTTGTTATTTCTGGGTGAGGTTGGTTGAGAGTGTGAGTTGATTTCTTTGCATGAACACTGAGTACCCATGGCTTTGTTAAAATAGAAATGATTTTGTGTGCTTCATATGTGATTGATGAAAGGCCCGAATGAGATTCTTGGCCGATTTATTGAAATTTCTTCAACTCGTGGTTGTGTGTGAATTTTATTGCATATTTTTGTGCCTAAGAACTTATTGGGGTATCTAAAAGTGTAATTTTCTTCGAAAATTTTTGGATCTTGGGACTGTTTTGTGGCTGTCAGCTCTAGCAACCTTCGCAATTGTGAAGAACTGATCGCAATTGTGAATAATTGATCACAATTGCAAACTCTTTGGTTTCCTGTTGTGTCACGACCCAAAATCCCTCCGAAGAAGTCGTGATGGCACCTAGTCTCTTAATTAGGTAAGCCTAACATTAACAGAAATAACATTGATATTCACTAACTTCAACTTTGATAACTCTGAACAATTACAATTCCCAAAACTGGTAGTACAAGTCATAAGCCTTCTAGGAGTAGTTATACAAAATGAATACATCACTTTTCCAGAACAAAAGGAAACAATGAAAATGATACAACAGAAGGCGACTCTCAGGCCTGCGAATGCAGCAGCAGGTTTACCTTGAGTCTCCACAGCAACAATCCGCACAGCCACTATCGACCAAATACCTTGATCTATAAAAAAATGTACAGAAGTGTAGTATGACCACACCACGGCGGTGCCTAGTAACTATCAAGACTAATCTCGGTGGAGTAGTGATGAGGAACAGTCAAGACACCTACTAGTCAAATAAGTTGAACATGATATGATAATAAACTATCAAGATAAATATAACCAAGTAATGTCAATAGCAGGGAGAGATCAAACAACAACAGTAGAGACAATAAAGGGAAACACAGATGGTAACGAAAGATAATCAAGTAAATTAAAACCAACATAGCTGAGACACATACAAGTAAAAATGTGCTCAAATAAAGAAGGCGATGTTAACTCACTCAATCACATAATTTCTAATACACAATCCCGACCATCTCAATCCTCGGTGCCTCATATCATAAATCTCAATTTCCAAACCTTTAGCACACACGGCACCTTGTGCCCACATATTTCCATCTCACTTAGCACAACAAAATCCACGTCATGCCTAGTACATAATGTCTGTAACCAATTCAATTAAGATGTTCAAGGAGTTTCATTTATATAACATAAAATAAATTACAAGTTCTAAACCAATTAGGAAATCAACGAGAAAAGATGAAGTTATTTTTAGAAATCATTTGAATGAAGAAAATACCATTTTCAAATAAAATACAACATCGAATAAATTATTTCCTTTAATATAGGATTTTTGAAATTAAAACTTAATATATATATATATATATATATATATATATATATATATATATATATATATTCCTTTTCTTAGTAAGATTCAATCTCAAACGGGTTAAGGAAATTTAATTTAGAAACTAATCGAAATAAAATATGACAATTATTGGAATTTGAAATTTTGATACATACATATATATATATATATATATATATATATATATATATATATATATATGTCACAACCCCAAATCCTAAGCCGACCGTGATGGTGCCTATCATGGAACTAGGCTAGCCTACAATTTTAGATTATCAATATATCCCAAAATTTCACCAAAATTTAGCAGATTTTTAAATATAGCAGAATGGGATGTAACAAATACATACTTTCCCAACACCTGGAGTCAACTGCCATGAGCATCTAAGACTGAAATATAATGTACAACATAGTGACTTGCTACAACAGAAGTCTGAGGTACAAAAGACCAAAAGAAACTATGATCTGAGGGAAGGAAAGGAGGTGAGCTGGGGACGCTGAGCAGCTACCTCTATCCTCGAACAACTCCAAGCTCGTCCGAAAATCAACTAGTGAGATGGTCCGATACCTGGATCAGCACACAGAGGTGCAGGGAGTAACGTGAGTATGCCAACTCGGAGTAATCAATGTAACTAAAAACATGAGTGTAGTGACGAGCATTTAAATCATGTAAATCCATATAATGAATAACAATGGAAATGAATAAATCAAGTCAGAAATCTACAATTCCGAATATTTCATAAAAACTCCGATTTCCATTTAAAAATCTCATAGGAAAACTTTTATCCAACAGTTATTATTAGAGGCTCAGTTTAAAGGAGAGTGAAAAACCGCATTTTCATAAAATATAAGCCCCTCGGGCACAATATCACTCACAATAAAGCCTCTCGGGAAAGCCTCTCATTCACTCGTGACTCCACTATCAGTATCTCATGCTCTCACTTGACACTCGTAATCAGCAAGTACCATGAACTGCTGCGGCGGGCAGCCTGCTCCACTACATTTATATATATATATATATATATACACCACTATGGCGTGCAGCCCGATCCATATATATAACATATATTGTTGCGGCGTGTAGCCCGGTCCATATAATAGTCGACTGCGCTCGGTGTACAGACTCCTGGAGGGGCTCCTTCATCCTAAGCGCTATATCGGTTGCGACATGCAGCCCAATCCAATATGTATATTGTTGCGACGTGCAGCCCAATCCATATATAATATATATTGTTGCGGCGTGCAGCCCGATCCATATATATATAATCTATATTGTTGAGGTGTGCAACCCGACCCACATATTATATATAACACATATATAGTTGTGGCGTGCAGCCCGTCCCATAACTATCCTCACATACTCGGCTCTCGGCCTTACTCAGTCACCCTCACAAGTAACTTGGGCAATTTATCTCGACTTAGGGGACTCAGCCCAAAATACTTTTCAGGGTTTTCAAAGCAGTGTGATAAAAGTAAAACTAACAACAATTAGGAAACAATGACTGAGCTTACAGTTTACTAATAGAATAGTGGTAGAATAGTGTAAAAGTACCCCCTGAGGGTCTAAACTGGTCGTCACAAGGACCCAAACATGGCTCACAGCCCATAAACAAGTATAAACTTCTGAAAGACAGGATGTCGTAAGGTCTCGAATCGAATACGCGGCTTAATAATCTCTACGGGATGGATCAAGTCACAATCCCTATCGGTGCACGCCCCCATGCTTGTCACCTAGCATGTGTGTCACCTCATTTATCAACACAATAACAAATAACGGGGTGTCATAACCTCAGGTTTAGAGTTACAGTCGTTACTTACCTCGAAACAGCCCAAAAGCTACTCTGCGATGCGCTTGCCCCTCGAATTGGCTCCCAAATGCTCCAAATATAACCAAAATAAGATTAGCATCATCAATATACGCTAACGGAACAAAACCTAATCGAAAGATACAAATTTTAACACAATTCTCGAACAGAAGGACCTAAGAACTTCCCACTTAATGAACAGAAGGACCTAAGAACCCTAAAGGAATATTTTCCACAAATAAGACCGAGCACGCACTCGTCACCTTGCATGCACGAGCAACAATTAACATAGAGGACTCAAATCCTAAGGGGGAGTCCCCCACACAAGGTTAGGCAAGATACGTACCTCAATCCGGCCAATTCAATACTCAATTTAGCTTTTCCTTTACCAATTCATCAACGCTCGGCTCCATCTAGCCAAAAATGACTTAAATACACCAAACACTGCAAGAGAATACAATTTCAATTAACAAAGATATGATTCTTATAAAATTTGCAAAATGTCAACTCCACGGGCCTGCACCTCGTACCCGAAAAAATTTACAAAACCCGAACATTCACTCCGACACGAGTTCAACAATACCAAAATTATCAAGTTCCGACACCAATTTGTCCGTCAAATCATGATTTTCACATTTTGAAAGATTTCATAAATTTTCCCCAAATTCTAGACATAATTCACTAATTAGATGATGATATTAGTAATGGATTCATTAAATATGATAAGATTCGGGTAGAGAACACTTACCCCAATGATTTTCTTGAAAAGCCCACGAAGAATCACCCAAAACCGAGCTCTAGAACTCAAAAATGGTAAAAATGGCAAACCGTCGGAATGGAGTAGTATTTATTCTGCCCAAATGCTAAATCATCGCGAACGTGGAAGAAGACTCGCGTTCGCAAAGAAGGAAAAATGAAGGTTTCCAGGGTGAGCTTCGCGAACGCGACAGACGGCTCCCGAATGCGGAGAGGGAAATTTGATGGTCCAAGGACTGGGCTACGCAAACGCGGGAAATAATATGCGAAAGCGAACAATGGGATGGCATACCTTAACGAACGCGGGAAGAAAGACGCGAACGTGAAGAGGAAGTAGTCACCAGTGCCCAGTTCCCACTTTCTACTACGCGATCGCGATTAAATAAACGTGAATGCGAAGAAGGGAAAGGGCAGAACTTTGCAAATGCGAGAGGATGAATGCAAATGTGAAGAAGGAATATACCACCCTCTAAATTAACACTACGCGAACCCAAAGGCGAGGATGCGAATGCGATGAAGGAAACCAGGTAGCAGAATACAACAACTCAAAAATAAAAGGAAATGGTCTGTAGCCCATCCGAAACACACCTGAGGCCTCCGAGACCCCGTCTAAACCTACCAACCAGTTCTATAACCTAACACAGACTCACTTGGGGTATCAAATCACATCAAACAACGCCGAAACGACAAATCGTACCATGAATTGAATTATGAACTTCCAAATCTTCCAACTTCAAAAACTCGTGCCGAAACCAATCAAACAAACCGGGATTGATGCCAAATTTTACAGACATGTCCCAAAAGACATAACGGAGCTGCCCAACTATCATAATCGCATTCCGATTCCGATATCAAAAAAGTCAAATTACAGTCAAATTTCACTGCTTAAGCTTCAAAAAACTAGAATCCTTCTTCCAATTCGATTCTGAATCATCTGGTAACTGAATCCAACCATGCACGCAGGTCTATATACCTAATATGAAGCTGCTCAAGGCCATGTGCCGCCGAACGGAGCTTAAATTCTAAAAACGACCGGTCGGGTCGTTATTCTCCCCCTCTTAAAATAAACGTTCGTCCTCGAACGTGCCAAGATTCGTCTCGAAGTCTTCAAATCACTGAATGCACACTTCCACATACACCCACGGGTGATCCCACGTTACCCTAATCTATATGAGCCCGTTGACACCATCTCAACTGCAATTTAGTCTTTCTACCAACACCGATAAGTCTCATACCTCAAATCATCACCTTCCATTCATTTCCAAAAAAACTGATACTAAATCCATATCCAGTATCGGTCTTAACCAGCTCAATCCACCCATCCCTACACCCACAAGGTACGACCACACAACATAACACACCACTCGTAGGGTTATAATAACACTTCTGATCACAACAGCTCCCCGAAATCATATTAGCACCGACAATTAGTCTCATATCCGATAGGACTCTGTTTCAAACCTCCATAACACTGATAATGATGAAAGAAACATGAAGATATCATAATTAGACACCCGAATCACCAAGCCACAACTAACACCACCGGGTACATACCCCGCAAGCTAAAATTCAAGAAGCACTGAACGAAAATGATTAAATATGAAAAGAGAAACACATAAGGAAACTATCAAACAAGCCCGACAGGTACAACTCTCTATCAATATTAACCTAAAAACAATATAATAAGGACAGACTTAAAGAACATGAAAAAATCACAAGGATCCCATCCTGATACAACTTCCACCGAGGTACGCACCCCGGTTCAAACATATCGAATCACAAGACATCACGAGGGTCTCACCCTCAACTCTAAATCACATATTTAATATATATCATACCAATTGAAATCTTCAACTAAGTCAGCTCTGCCAATAAGGTCACAACACTCACTGAACTCTCACGCTGGTACGATGTAGTAATCCTCTGGTCTAAGAACCTCCCTTTAGCCAATACCAGCAGCCCAGCTAACAACTCATCACGGGACCACACAGATTCTCACCTAACAATGGTCGTACACCCAAAAATCAATAGCTCAGGCATGAAGAAAAATAAAAGGAAAGTAAGGTAAAATGATTATCTAGCAAGTACAACATGTGTAACAACAAAAGTACAATTTTCATTAATTTAGCCCACACAGGGGAAACAAAACACCAACTAAACACAAGGAAAGGGTATCCCCCATAACATCTGTTGCGGCGTGCAGCCCGCTCCCAAAAACTCATCAAGCCAAAATGCTCAGGTTCACTGATCATATGAATATTGATATCAAGCACAACAGAGTGCCCAAATATAACTGTGAGAAAATGAATATAAAAAAATAAATAAGCATGGAAGAAAGCAAGCACGACTAAGGTGAAATGAGCGAATCAACATCACGAGGGCTATCTCGCCCATATCAGCATGAGGCCTGAACGCAATTACAACATGCGTGGAGAATAATCATACCACCTCACAACCCATCACAACGTAAGAGAGTAGCACATAACATAGGCTAGGGGCACAAATAATATCCATTATGCCCGGTAACATAACCGTGATATCAAGCCCACAAGAGTACCCAATCCTGATCTGATATTCATTCAGGAGAAGACCATAATGTATAACAAATTCCTTATGCCCATGCAGCCACCCGACTCAAGTCGTGGCCGACACTATCGGGAACTATCCGAGACTCGCCCGCACGCACACAACTAAGCTATCAGGATCGCATCTCCCCAATTCAACTGAATCACACAAACTATCTAACCCAAAAGTACAACCACAGATGCCAGTAGAGAATTCCCATTCAAAAAAGACCAATTACTACCATTGTTATGCTGACCCAACACCACAAAGCTGGCCCATTTCATTGCATACTCCTTGTCTTTCCCCTGGGATAACACTTCTCCCTGTCGATACACAATGATCCCAACCAAATCCCAATGCAGAAAATCATAGCACGAACCACGTAGCCCAGAAGCACACAAACCACTGTATTTCCTCTGGAGCACTATGTAATGCCGCAACCAAGATACCCGTGCTGAATAGACCTCCGGTGAATCTGAAGTTGTTTCTCCAACTTCCCTTGAATACTTAAATGCACACTCATTAATGTCGTAGGAACACCGCAAGCCCCAACATTATCACATGCAATATCTCATATATTAATCATATGCAAATTTCGAGGAACCTCCCAATACCATAAATACATATACACATCTCCGACCCAAACTGATGTAACACCTGACTCTGCAATCTAACTGCCGATAGTAGACTCCCTCACTTGGTGCGAAGCCATAGAAACAACATCTGATGATCCGCAAAACTAATCTTTATAGGCCGAACGACACCAATCACACAGTACTCATAGTCATCTACTATGCGCACGTCCATTATCGTGACAGTCAAACCTGCAACCTCTAGTGCCTTAAATGATAAAATTGCATCTTCCACGGAGTTGAAACCTCGCGCGAACAAAATAGTCTCCAATACCTAGAACTAACCCCAAATCAACATATACCTCGTGACCCTACCACAATCGCGACCACTAGTTAAATAATTTAAACCTTCCCAAGCTCACGCTAATCAGTCAGATGCCAGAACCCGCTGCACCCCCATGTGAACAATCGAAGAGCCTCTTGATACCTCTGCCTTCTTAGTTTGGACGCCACGTTGATACAATGATTGATCATCCCTGACTCCCTCGTAGTCCATCTACTGCATCACGAATAGTTGGCGCATAGCTAATATCGACTGCATAATATGATACAAGAGTGAAGGAAAAAAGGGGACATATGATATATGCTTCGAGCTGAATCAATGTCGCACGATAAAGAATGAAAGAGGTGAAATTTCTAAATAGTTTGCGTAACCTCTAGAAGATAAGTACGGACGTCTCCGTACCGATCCGCAAGACTCTACTAAACCGGCTTATTACTCGTAGCACCTATGAACCTAGATATCTGATACCAACTTGTCATGACCCAAAATCCCTCCAAAGGAATCATGATGGCACCTAGTCTCTAAACAAGGTAAGCCTAACATTACCAGAAATAACATTGATATTCACTAACTTCAACTTAGATAACTCTGAACAATTACAATTTTCAAAAACGGTAGTAAAAGTCATAGCCTTCTAGGAATAGTTATACAGAATGAATACATCACTGTTCCAGAACAAAAGGAAACAATGAAAATGATTACAATAGAAGGCGACTCCGACGCCTGTGAACGCAGCAGCAGGTATACCTTAAGTGTCCACAACAACGATCCGCATAGCCACTATCGGCCAAATACCTGGATCTATACAAAAATATACGAAAGTATAGTATGAGCACGCCACAGCGGTGCCCATTAAGTGCCAAGACTAACCTCGATGGAGTAGTAACGATGAACATTCAAGACACCTACTGGTCAAATAAGTTGAATAGGATATGATAATAAACTATCAAGATAAAGATAAAAAAAAGTAATGTCAATAGAAGGGAGAGATCAAACTATAACAGCAGAGACGATAAAGGGAAATACGGATGGTAACGAAAGATAACCAAGTAAATTAACACCAACGTTGCTGGGACACAAACAAGTAAAAATGTGCTCAAATAAAGAAGGTGATGTTAACTCAATCAATCACATCATTTCTAATACACAATCCCGACCATCTCAATCCTCGGTGCCTCATATCATAAATCTCAATTTCCGAACCTTTAGCACACATGGCACCTTGTGCCCACATATTTCCATCTCACTTTGCACAATAAAATCCACGTGCTGCCCAGTACATAATGTCTGTAACCAATGCAATTAATATGTTCAAGGAGTTTCATTTATATAACATGAAATAAATTACAAGTTCTAAACCAATTAGGAAATCAGCGAGAATAGATGAAGATATTTTTAGAAATCATTTGAATGAAGAAAATACCCTTTCAAATAAAATACAACGTTGAATAAATTATTGCCTTTAATATAGGATTTATTAAATTAAAACTTAATATATATTCCTTTTCTTAGTAAGATTCAATCTAAAACGGGTTAAGAAAATTTAATTTAGAAACTAATCAAAATAAAATATGACAATTATTGGAATTTGAAATATATATATATACGGAGAGTTCAAATTTAAAAAATATACAAAGAAGCATAATATTAATTCCTTTATTCTAAATCACTATATTACTAACAACCTAACAGAATTGGACGAAATGGTTCCACGTAGTAAATTTATTTCGAAAATAATTCAACAGAGTAATAGTGTCAGGAAAAGAATTCAAGGAACAACGGCAAGTCAATAAATCAATGTCAATAACCGGATCCTCAAAACTCAGTGGAACCCGAAATACAAATTATCAAAGTCTTGAACAAATGAACTAAAGCCAATACTGTAAAACAGAGGATACCAAAACACAAGGTATGTACATTCACCCTTATTACTCCTTATCAGTCCACCCTTATTTCTCATGTTGCGGCGTGCAATCCGATCCTACCGGACAGTATCAATATCATCATAATAAATATAATATGTTGTGGCGCACAAGCCAAACCTACAAGTCCACCCTTATTGCTCCTCAATATATCACCCTTATTTCTCCTGTTGCGGCGTGCAACCCGATCCCACATGTCCACCCTTATTACGCCTGTTGCGGCGTGCAACTCGATCCCACCATACAATATCAATTCTCCCTTATTCCTCCTCAGTATATCACCCTTATTCCTCCCGTTGCAGCGTGCAACCCGATCCCACCAAACAATAGTTTAAATCAACAACAACAACAACAACAACAAATCAACAACTCAATTACAAGAATTTCTACTACCAAGAGTATGAGTACACATGAACAAAAGAATCATGTAAAAATCAAAGGAATACACCAACCTTTACAAGGATAACGAGAAATGCAAGGCATGTGATAAATGTGATAACTTCACCGGCAACCACAACAATTGGATATGTAGCATATATGCACAAAGTCATAGAGGAACTCACAATTAAGAAGTATCAAATCAATAAGGAATGCAATCACTTCAATTAAGGAAATAAAGGCCAAATAACAAGTAAGAGTTAGAGAAAAGCTAACAACATTGTATAGAGCATGAAGGTAAAACTAGCAAATAGGAAACGAAATTATATCATAGAACTCCCCACTTAATGAAAATATGGACCTAAGAACCCTAAAGGAAAATTTTCCACAAATAAGACTGAGCACACACTCATCACCTCGCATACACGGGCTACAATTAACATAGAGGACTCAAATCCTAAGGGGGAGCCCTCCACACTAGGTTAGGCAAGATACTTACCTCAATCCGGCCAATTCAATACCCAATTTAGCTTTTCCTTTACCAATTCATCAACGCTCAGCTCAATCTAGCCAAAAACGACTTAAATACATCAAACAATGCAAGGGAAAACAATTTAAATTAACAAAGCTATGATTCTTCTACAATTTGCAAAAAGTCAACTCCCCGGGCCCGCACCTCGGAACCCGACAAAATTTACAAAACCCGAACACCCATTCCAACACGAGTTCAAAAATACCAAAATTATCAAGTTACGATACCAATTTGTCCTTCAAATCATGATTTTTACATTTTCAAAGATTTCATAAATTTTCCCCAAATTCCAAACTTAATTCACTTATTAGATGATGATATTAGTAATGGATTCATGAAATATGATAAGATTCGGGTAGAGAACACTTACCCCAATGATTTTCTTGAAAAGCCCCTGAAGAATCACCCAAAACCGAGCTCTAGAACTCCAAAATGGTGAAAAATGACAAAACCTCGGAATGGAGTTCTATTTATTCTTCCCAGATGCTAAAGCATCGCGAACGCGGAAGAAGACTCGCGTTCGCGAAGAAGGAAAATAAAGGATGCCAGGGTGAGCGTCGCGAACGCGACAGACGGCTTGCAAACACGGAGAGGGAAATTTGATGGTCCAATGACTGGGCTACGTAAACACGGAAAATAATACGCGAATGCGAAGAATGGATGGCATATCTTCGCGAATGCGGGAAGAAAGATGTGAATGTGAAGATGAAGTAGTCACCAGTGCCCAACTCCCACTTTCTACTACGCGATCGTGATTAAACAAACGCGAAGAAGGGGAAGGGCAGAACTTTGCAAACATGAGAGAATGAATGCGAACGTGAAGAGGGAATATTCCACCCTCTAAATTAACACTACGCATACGCGAACGCGAGGACGCGAACGCGATGAAGGAAACCAGGTAGCAGAATATAGCAGTTCAAAAATAGATGGAAATGGCTCGTAGCCCATTTGAAACACACCCGAGGCCTATGGGACCCCGTCTAAACCTACCAACCAATTCTATAACCTAATACGGACTTGATCGAGGTATCAAATCATATCAAACAACGCCGAAATGATGAATCACACAATGAATCAAACTATGAACTTCCAAATCTTCCAACTTCAAAAACTCGTGTCGAAACCAATCAAACAAACCCGGAACGATTCCAAGTTTTACAGACAAGTCCCAAAACACATAACGGAGCTGTGCCAACTCTTTGAATCGCATTCCGACCCTGATATCACAAAAGTCAAATTACGGTCAAATTTCACCGCTTAAGCTTCCAAAAACTAGAATCCTTCTTCCAATTCGATTATGAATCATCCGGTAACTGAATCCAACCATGCACGCAGGTCGATATACCCAATGTGAAGATGCTCAAGTCCATGTACCGCCGAACGGAGCTTAAATTCTCAAAATGACCGGTCGGTTCATTACATGTTGCCTTCACAATTGCGAAGAAAATGTCGCAATTGCGACATCAGAGAGTAGGCTTCTGCTGAACATAACTTGAAATTTTTTCTAAGGCTGGGTTTTGGCTGTGGAATCATTTCTTTGGCATATTTGACTCATTTTGCAATATATTTCATAGTTGTACCATGGTTGCACTCTAATACTTTATTTACACGTATCGTAAGCTAAAAAAGAGTTCTAACTCCGATGAATCCGTGCATGAATATCCTTTGGAATTTGAGGAGAGCTATGACCAACACTAATTCTTGTCATTGGACTGCCAAGGAACGGTACTATGCTGAGTTGATTTTGAAGAAGTTTCTCCGAAAAGTGATATGTTGTTGGATAAGGTCCCAGAACGTCTTCCCGAGTTTCATCAGAGGCTGATAGACATGGGATGGAACTGTTTTGCCCCTTAACCTTGAAGATCCAATAAGAAATGGGTGAGGGAGTTCTACTCTAACCTTCCAGCCGTCAAGTTAAGAGAGCCAATCATGAAGATTCGTGGCAAAATGGTGAATTTCGGAGATGAAGTTGTGAACCAAACCTATCACCTAAAAGATCATGATATGGCCCCATTCCGAGCAAAATATTGTGCCACATATGAGTGGTTGGTCTCCAAATTGTTCTCGGGTGCAGATGTCCCATGGACAACTGAAAAGAGAGGGATCACGTCCAAAGAATTCACTGCCGAAGCAAATATATGGGTAGCCATCATAGGAAGTTGTATCTCCCCTGCGGGGAATATATGGAATGTACCAATAACGAGAGCTCAAATGATAGCCCCCATTATTGATGGTATTCGGCTCAATACTTGTGAGATATTCATCAATGCAATGAGGGAGTATCGGATTCAGAATTGTCCATCATTGATTTTCCCATCTCTTATCACTGAACTGTGCCAACTTACTGGGATTCAGGAGGATCTGGGAGACATCTAGATAGATCCAGGGAAGCCTATTAATCCATTGAAGAAAAGAGGAGAGGGCGGCGCTATCAAAAGAAAAAATAGAAAGTTGGGATCTTCCTCGCAGACCGACCATGGTAGCCAGCCATCATCTTCTGCAGGAGAGCCATTTGCAATGCTTTTTGAGGAAATGCGGCTGATTCGCGAATTAGTAGCTGACCTTCCACAGGGACTTGGGGAAACATCTGAGGGACCCTCTGTATGCATTTCAAATAAAGAACTTCAAAAGTATCTTGATGATCAGAAGAAGCATGGGGATCAACTTAAGAAGCTGGAGA
Organism: Nicotiana knightiana; assembly: GCA_005239525.1. Classification (NCBI taxonomy): domain Eukaryota; kingdom Viridiplantae; phylum Streptophyta; class Magnoliopsida; order Solanales; family Solanaceae; genus Nicotiana; species Nicotiana knightiana. The sequence goes on along the minus strand of MDKJ01346043.1, from coordinate 3,943 downwards.
AAGCATATACTGATTTGGCCACGGCGCACCGTACTTTGAGCACTTCTCATGACAAACTTGAAAATTCTACTTCTAGGTTTTTCTTAAAAAATTCCACAAATTTCCATGTAAAATCATTATAGAATCCATGAATTTAACTTCCAATATATGGGAATTACTTACCTCGCAAAAGATGATGAAAATCTTACCACCAAGATCTCCTAGAGTCGGCCAACCCAAGTGAAAAAAATGAAAGAAAAAGTGCCAAATCCCGTATTAAATCCAATCTGCAAAGAAAATCTCGCTTTTGTGGTTCAATGGTCGCTTCTGCGGCATAAGGCTTGCACCTGCGAGAACCCAGCCAAAGTCGGGGACCACATCTACGGTCCCAGTAGTGCTTCTGCGCCGCCTCATCTGCAGGTGCAGTTCAGCTTTTGCAGCAACACGACCGCAAATGTGGTACCTGTCACGACCCAATTTACCCTCCGAAAGGTATCGTGACGGCACTTAGTCTCTAAGACTAGGTAAGCCTAATATTAGGGGGAAAACCTTAAGAAAACACAAAAAATAATTGAAATAAGGGCATAATCTAAATAGAAAAATGGTGTTGCTCGGCATATACAAAAAATATACTCCCAAAGACCCGGAATGTCACAAAGTCACATGCTTCTAATAACTACTGTAGCTCTAACAAGTCTGGAAGTACACAAGAAAGGACTCTAGACGATGGAGTAGAAGGGGACTCTGAGGATTCTGCGGACGCGGCAGAAATACCTTGTAGTCTCCCAGAATCAGCAGCAAATACTATCCTCGAGGCTGATAGCTCGTACCTAGATCAGCACACGAAAAACATGTGCAGGAAAAGGTATGAGTACACCACATTGGTACCCAGTAAGTGCCATGCCTAACCCCGGTCAAGTAGTGGCGAGGTTAGGTTAAGGCCTCTACTGGAGTAAATATAATCAATTTAAAACAGTACAAGAGATAAGCAAAATTCTACAGTAACATTTAAAGAGAATGCTCGAAAATTTAACAGTCAAGGGAGCCCCCGGCTAAGAACAAATTAAACACAACATGGAATCTCCCGGGATACCGTCTCGTAGTTCCAGATGATTATGCAGTACAAGGGGATCTCCCGGAATAAATAAATTCAGAACAAAAATAAATCATAAAGTGAAATGATAATAATAACGTGAACCACAATATTGAACATCCACTAGGAACCCCCAAACCTAGCGTCACAAGTGCATGAGCATCTACTAGAAGGTACAATAACAATACATCTGTCTGGATTACAAGATAGACATGATAATGTAAACAATTATGATGGAGACTTTGTATGTTGTTGACCGTAACATGGGATGCAGCTCCCCATAAATTCCTTGCAATAGTTGCGTTGTTGCGCATAAATGATCACCAGAAATATATATATATATACCTCCACAATAAGTGCAGAAGTGTAGCATGAGTACATAAATCAAAACGTACCTAGTATCTAGCCTAACCCCGAAGAAGTTGTGACGAGGGGACAACATCGACACTTACTAATGGTCCAATAAATCAAGTACAGTAGAACGTAAATAAGTATGAATCTTGGTAATTAAACATCGAAAACTAATATATGTACATGATACGTTCCTCCTCTGAATAGTAAACACAAGTCCTCAACGGTTACCTCCTCAAATGGAGTATATATAATACGGTCCCCATCAGATAGGTCATCACAACTCAAGTCAGGAAAACTAACTGATACAATGGCTTAATGTCAAATATTACGCACAGTTTTGCAGAGGCGAACGAACCGATCCCATAGGAGTGTGATAGATGATACAGTCGGGGTGAATGACCCGATCCCATAAGAATATGATACATGATACTGCTGAGGCGAATGACCCGATCCTATAAGAGTGTGTTACAATATCTACTGAGGCGAATGGTCCGATCACATAAGAGTGTGATACGTAATCCTGCCAAGGCGAATGGCCTGATCCCATTAGGATAAGAAGCTTTAACGTGTCCTTGACCCCACTCACGAATATACGTGTGAATTATGATGTTTAAGGAAACTTTTCGACGAATACTCACAACGTGGGAGAAATTCGTAAGGGAAGAATAATTTCCATGGCTAATCAAGTAGCTCTTCGAATATCTAAAATAGCGAGTCCATTACTTTATGCAAGTCTAATCTCAGGTCGTAATGCGAAATAAAGTAATTAATCAGGCAAGGACAACTCAAATAGTACATTTAAAGCAAGGCTTGAATCTAAGTCTATCCGGACATAACCAAGAATTCTATAATACGCACGGACACTCTTCGCATCATATATGCATATCTCCCACAACATATAACACATAAGACAAATAATACCTACGAGGTAAATTTCCCCCCACAAGGTTAACCAGGGGACTTACCTCGCTCCAAAATTCCATAACTGGCTCTAACGCCTCTCTAACACCTCAAACCGATGTACATCAATCCGAAACAAGTCAAACAATGTGCAAACCAATGAAAATATACTCTAATACTCATAATAAATTAATTTATAACAATTCTCAAGTACGCTCGAAAAGTCAATAAGATCAACCCTCGGGCCCATGAGCCCGAATTTCGAAATTATTTTAAGACAAACATTTACCATACACCACGAACAAAAATATATAATTTATTACTAATTCTATGACAAATTTCGTGGTAAAAATCCAAAAATACAAATGTCATGACCCCAAATCTAAACTAGTCGTGATGGCGCTTATCGTGGAACTAGGCCAGCCAAACTAACGCTCAAATGTAAAGAATCTTTCATTTATATCATTATTAAACTGATAATCCATAAAGGTTCCGTCAAATTATTTTAAAATTGACAAAGCCACACCGAATACTAAATACAACCCCAAGATCCCGGAGTCACTGGTCTTGAGCATCTACAGAAAATATACAACTCAGGAAAATAAACTCTATAATAGTAAGCAGGAGAGAGAGAGAAAGGTTGCGTACGTGTGCAGCTACCTCGAAAAATCTCCGAGAAGTCTCTGGAACAGATAAACAGCTTACTCTGCACTAGCACCTGGATCTGCACACAAGGTGCAGCGAGTAATGTGAGTACCCCAACTCAGTAGTAGTGAAAATAAATCAGGTCTAAGCAGTAAGGTACATAAAGTCAAATCACCATTTCACAATAAGCACAGTCTTTATTTCCAACAGTGTATATGTTAAATCATCACGCTTAAAAAGCCAATGTCAGTAAAACTCCTTTAAAAAGTGTAATTTCCAACAATTTCAGAAAAATGTCCAAGAATTTTAGTGTAAAAATTAAATGAATCATAAGTAGCCACTCGGGCAAAAGCATGAATAAGAAACTGCCCCTCGGGTGTACATCACTCAGAATCAGCCCCTCGGGCATACCTCACAGCCACTCATAATCAGCCCCTCGGCAACCTCACAGTCACTCATACCTCCCAATCACTCGTCACTCGGCACTCGGCACTCGCACTCAGTAGGTACCTGCGCTCACTAGGGGTGTGTACATACTCCAGAGGGGCTCCTTCAGTCCAAGCTCTAATATCAAGCCACCTCATGGCATATCATATCCTCACAATCAGGCCCTCGGCCTCACTCAGACAGAAACTCTCAAAAAGCCACTCGGGTTGTCAGTAAAACAGGGTACTCGACACAAAAAAAACATCATCTTGTATCTAAAAATAGTGCAAATAAGGATGGGTTTCGAAATCAGTTAAACATAATATGACTGAGTGTAAATCATAAGTACACAGTGAGGAATAGCAGTAAAAGCTCCTAAGGGGTCTAAACATGTCGGCACAATGCCCCAAACATGGCTTACAACCCAAATATAACAATAGTCAGAAAACACGATTTAACATTGTTGGTTGATTTCCCAATGCTTACGCAAGTGTACGTGGTCGACAAGTAATATAGGATTTTAAGTCCAGATATCGTACCCACAGA
>ML403713.1:0-47453 GCA_005239525.1 Nicotiana knightiana | reverse complement strand
CCCCCACCCCACCCCCACTGGTATGGTTGTGCAAAGAAAAGTATTGTACTAACATTAATACCTTATTAGTTTAGTTCGTCTACTAGAAATTGATGTCACTTTTCAGTTATTAAAGGTCCCCTAGATCAATACTCTGCATTAAATCGGACTAAATATATTTCAGTTATAAAATCAAAGTTTCATATTCTGAAACTATATGAAAAGAATGAGGTTATATTTTTCCTCAATAAAAATTTCGAAACTTGAGAGTCGAATTAAACATTTCAGATAGAGGGAAACTTTTTTATTTTTCTTTTAACAAAAATATTTTGTTTCCTTCAAAATTTCAAGAACCAATTTCCCTTTCTATATTTGCCCAGAAAAGGATAAAAATCAGGATAGGAGGATATAACTTGGAGATATACTTAAAATCTTCTCAAGCCTTGTGATTGGTTAATCAACAAAACCCAAAGTATTCTCCAACCACAATTTCCATCTGTGCAATTCTAGCCACCCACGTAGGATTCTAACTCTCTATACAAATAAGAACCTGTTTCCTCTTTCAAACCATCCAAAATTTCTCCAGCAGTTTATTTTAATTTCAAGATTCGATTAAGAGAAAATGGCATCAATGGCAGCAACAGCAAGCTCCACCACAGTTGTTAGAGCAACCCCATTTTTGGGTCAAACCAAGAATGCTAACCCTCTTAGAGATGTTGTTCCCATGGGCTCTGCCAAATTTACCATGGTATATATATATTCTCATCCATCCCCATTCCCCCCTCCCTTCTCTTCCCTGTTTTTAAGAATTTTTATACAATATGTTATCCCTAGTTAAGTTTACTATATAGCCCTTACCCTCCTGAATTCTGTTTGTATATTCTGACGGAATGTATGTTGTCTTGCTCTTTTTCGTTTGATATGGTTAGGGAAATGATTTATGGTATGGACCAGATCGTGTCAAGTACTTAGGACCCTTTTCTGCTCAAACTCCTTCCTACTTGACCGGTGAATTCCCCGGTGATTATGGATGGGACACTGCTGGTTTATCTGCTGATCCTGAAGCTTTTGCCAAGAACAGAGCTCTTGAGGTACATTACTAGTCTTATTTCCTTTTCAATTAGAGGCAAACTCATATTTTCTAGTTAAGTAATGTGCAATCTGATCTCTCTCTCTCACACACACACGCACACGCTTTGTAGCATATATATATAAACACTTTTTTGTGCCCAAATGCAATGACTTTTGTTGAACTAATAGAATACACCTAGATATGCCTCTGTCTTCAATGTTGTAAATTAACATTGAACAATCCAGGTTATCCATGGAAGATGGGCAATGCTTGGTGCACTAGGTTGCATTACCCCAGAAGTTCTTGAAAAATGGGTGAAAGTAGACTTCAAAGAACCAGTATGGTTCAAAGCAGGAGCTCAAATCTTCAGCGAAGGTGGACTTGACTACTTAGGCAACCCTAACCTTGTGCATGCTCAGAGCATTCTGGCTGTGCTAGGTTTCCAAGTTGTACTCATGGGACTTGTTGAAGGTTTTAGAATTAATGGACTTCCTGGAGTTGGAGAAGGCAACAACTTATACCCTGGTGGTCAATATTTTGACCCACTTGGCCTAGCTGATGACCCGGCAACTTTTGCCGAGCTCAAGGTGAAGGAGATCAAGAATGGAAGGTTGGCTATGTTCTCCATGTTCGGATTCTTTGTTCAAGCTATTGTCACCGGCAAAGGACCTCTTGAGAACCTATTGGACCATCTTGACAACCCTGTTGCTAACAATGCTTGGGTTTATGCCACAAAGTTTGTTCCTGGAGCTTAAGATGATTATGTCTTATGTCTCAATTTCTAGTGTTTTGTGTAACTGTATCTTCAGAAATGCAAATATGCTGTAGATGAAATTATTTTTAGTTTGATTGTTATACATTGAAGGCCGAACAGTTTTTCACACTATCTGCTTAATTAAAAGTTAAATAACATGTCATAATTGATTAAGTTAAATTAATAGAGTAAAAGTAGAAAATGTCTAGAAGATAGCAAAATCTTGTAAACTATCCCTCTTCTTTTAACGAATGCCTTATCTGACCTTGAAGCCTAGTGTACAACATTGAGTTCTATTCAAATGTAGTTAAAGCGCTAAGTATTAAATAAATAACGAAAATCAAACTCATGATAAAATAATTTAAATCAGTTAATTTACCGTGTTATAAAACCTCCAAATATGACCAAGTAGCATCTATGTTTCTTCTTTTTTAGTTCTATTTTTTTCCTTGCAAATAACATTTTAGGAGTGCACTGATTCCCACAAATACAATAAGCCAATTTGGAGCAAATATTGCGTATAGATAAAAATAAATTTGAAAAATATGTTTTGAAAACGTATGTCCAAACACATTTTCATTTCCAAGCCAAACTTCATTCAAAACAGATTTTTCAAAACAAAATTGAAAATCTATGACCAAACGCTAGCTTAGTATTTGTTCCTCTAGGACCTCGCCCCGTGTATATAATGTAAATTATATCAATTTATCTCTTTCAGATTTGTTAGTTTGTTCAGGTTCTTGTCATACTTTTTTTTTTAAAACTCAATTAGCATACATTCGTGCTTATTTATGGATGATTTATATTTTATACTGCTATTGTTACTTTATTATACAAATAAGGGTATATTACTATTTAACTTATTTGTTTAATCTTAACTAGTCTTAGGGTACGCGTTTTGCACGTGTTTCTTATATAAGTGAATATACGATCTTAAGAAATTAAGTAATTATAATTAAATAAAGTGTTTGAACTATTGAACAAAAAATAAAAGAAAATATAAGTTCCTCAAATTGTTAAATGTTGATCCAAGTTAGCTAGTTCAATAACAACTTGTTTGGATGGTTGTTACAAATCGTTTCATAATGTATCGTATTGTATTGTATTGTATCGTTTGCCGTTGTTTCCTGCTATCATGCACCACCAATATGAAGAATAAATTTGTAATATTATAAAGATTGTAACGACGGATTTAACGATGCGATACAATAAAATTTAAGTAACAACTAAAACAAGCATCGTATTTAAAGTAACAATACGATACAAAATAATAGATAACAACCATCCAAACAAGTCGTAAATAAAGAAACTGCCCTGTAAAAGTCCTTATATGTTTTTTTGTGATTTTTGATGACTTATGCAGAAATATATAATGAAAAGTATTGTTATTTTTGCTACCTAATACTGAAAACAAGTGCTTAACAAATATCATATTGCTCTATTTTTTAATTTCTTTCACTGCTAGTGCTCTTCTTGTGAAAATAAATTTATGTAACTTAGGAGTTTTATCAACTTAAAACCTAATTTTAATTACCTGAAGATTTTGAAAAAGAATTGAATTAAATTCTTTTTCTAATTAGTTAAATCAGAGATTTTAATTTTTATTTTTTTTTTGCATTGGGGCTTTGTGCTGTTAAAATAACATAGAAATATAGAAAAAATTTAAATTCATTCCTACTCAACAATATTTTTTTTATTAATTAATTTTTGGACAATATTTCAAAATTATATTAAAAAGATATTAATTAAGTGCATATCTTTTACTTTTAATAGTTACAATATATAGAAGTTTCTACTTATAAGAATAAGTTCCTTATTAAGAAAATGAATGTCTAAACATATCTTATACGGAAATTGCCGTGAGAAACTATAAGGAAACGAAAAAGTCTTAATAAGTAGTCCATATACAAAAGGATAATTGTTCAAATATCATTTAGACAATAAGTAAAAATTTGATAACAAATTTTTTATTGATTTCAAAGTTCTAAATATTAGGAAAATAAAAACAAAATTAAACTTTGTCTATTGTTAAGACTATTTAAAAAGGGTAAAAAAGGCGAATGACAATTTGCTAAGGGCGTTCATGCTTTTAGTATAATATAGATATAGACTAAAATTTATTTGTTTTCGCTATATGCATAATTATTCTTGATGAGTAAATGGTTATTATGGTCACGTTGAGTTTTCTCTTCATCGTGGGAAAAAAACAAAAAAAAAGTATAATTTATCACTAAAAATACAGTAGAGTTGATGAGAAAATAACAAAGTTGTCCCTTATATTTACGAATTTGTTTAGTAATCCATTACATTTATTTGTCACGACTCAAACCGCAGGCCACGAGGGTATCTGGTGTCTTACTCAATCGAATACCGACGTAACATATCTTTATTATTATACCATCATGGGTAAGTGAGCCAGAAGGGCCGTCATGAGATAACCAGAATAAAACATAAGAGAATACTAGACATAAGACCATCTAACATGATATAGAAACTTACACATGTGACGTACGGGCCTATAGGACTGAAATGATCATTTGTACACTCAAAACATAGCCCGACAAGATCATACAATCATCCATATACATGGCATATCTCTACAAGCCTCTAAGAGTACATAAATATCATAAAGGTCGGGATAGGACCCCGCCATACCAATCTATACATGTCCAAAGCATACTAACCAAATAAGCAACTCCGGAGCAAGTGGAGTGCACCAACACCTTCCACTGAGCTAATAGCCTATTAGGAGGATTGTCAACCTGTCTATCGGGACCTGCGGGCATGAAACGCAACGTCCCCGGCAAAAAGAACGTCAGTACAAATAAAGTACTGAGTATATAAGGCGTGAAAAACAGTATATAAAAGACATGAAAGAAACATGGAGTAAAGAACTTAACCTGTAAATCTGAATAGTTCTGTGAATTGTGAAACATTTATAATGTCATGCTTATGTGTGTAAATGTCATATCATGCGTAGGTATATGCATACATAACGTCATCAAGCCTCTGAGGGCATCCCATCATATCATCTCGGCCACTGTGGGCGAAATAATCAATGTATACCAGCTAATTAGGTGGTGGTATGTATATAACGCCACAACATTTTTCCATACCTCTTACACATATAATATATGTGTATATAACTCCATCTGGTCATGGGTGAATGTATATGTATAAATGAATGTAATGCATAATAAGTAAGTCAATATGATTTCTCAGAATGTCATAAGATCAATATGCCTTCGGTTAATATCATGAAATAAATCTTATCAACTTACGTATTTTCTGAGACTCATGAACAAACGATATAATAATAAGACACATGGGGAATCAAGTAGACATCCCTAGTACTTCTAAGAATAGAGTCACTTGTGAAAGTTGCAAGTTAGCTCGTTTCGTTGTATCATATAGATCATGTCAAAAGGAAAGAATGGATAGTCTTAACATACCTTAACTCCGTTGGGTCCTTAATATCTTCCAAGAAATTCTTCAAAACCTCAACTCAATCTACCATAGCATAAGGAGATTCAAAATCAGTGTTGAGTAAAGGCTAAGTCCGCAACTTAAGCTAGTAGCTCGTTTATGTAAATATGGGCAGCATTTTCCCTGTAACAAGGGCCTCCTCCAACAACATATACCAACAACAACAACAATAGAAATACAATAAGAACAACAAGAACAACAACAATAGGGTACAAAATATTTCATTAACAAGTCATCAACATATCACGACGAGCGGCAAGCTTGAATTGAATACCTTTAGCATCTTTCAACCTCATAATCATTACTTCTTGAGCTTAGTAATATATCCAGTATAATAACCAATACCTTTTAAAGTATTTTCAACCTTGTACTCAATTTCAAAGTTACCCGAAATAGCCTAACACGAGATAATATCATTATGGACAACTTCCAAGTGCTTTATAGCCATTTCTTTTCTAGTTACCAATTTCCTCAACAAGATTGACATGTAAACTAATATAATCATACTAACAATATCATAGCCAACTTATTTTTCATAATTTTCAAACATATAAAGTAATATACACAACTCCAAAATAGTCCAATAAGAGATAACAACTTCTTATACAATTTCAAGTTCGATCTTGTAATTCTTCATCCAAATAACTTAACCAGTACATAGATAAGCTTAAGCTTAAGCCCAAGAAAAATGGTGTTATACATACCTTAAATAAACAGATAAAACTCAAACTAAAGCTTCGCTTAGCTTACAAGCACCCTTAATGGCATCACAACACCACAAAGACTCTTTTCTTCACTTATGTTAAATTTTGAGGTCAGGTCTAGGCAAAACCACCTTGGATTCGACTTGGAACCATGGATGACTGTTAGAGAGGTGTTGAGAGAGTTTGGGAATTGTCCTTGGTCGAAAATGACTAAAAATGAGCCGTCCAAACCCTTTAAATGCTCAAAGGTCGTCTACTGCTTAAGTGGGTCCCATTGGGAGCTGTTTACGTAGTCTCGCGAAAACGTGAATATCTCTCTACGTCGATGTCATATAGATTAACGGCTTAATGTATTAGAAACTAGGCTCATAGATCTTCAATTTGATATGTGGTTGATCCTATAATTCCAAGTATATTAGGAAATTTTTTTTGCTACATTTGACCTAATTTTCAACACATTATAAATGTAACTTGTGATGACCTTTGCCAACTTTTATTCCACAACTCGCTTGACTTCAAAATGTAACACACGACTATCATACGATTAAAATAACTCATAAAATAACCCCCTTATAATGTTAAGAACCCTAGTCTTACCTCAAAGTACATGTCATAATATTCCCAACTTGCGACTTTCGACGAAACTTATTTTCTTCGATTCATTTAGCTTATAAGCCTTGCAACCGTCTTGGTACTTGTTATCCACGATCTTAAAGATTTGTAATCTTCATGGTAACATGATTAACTTACTTTATGTAATGTAATATCATTTATGAACTTACATCAATTGACTTACGACGTACTCTCACGTCCGAAAATACGGGATGTAACAATATTTCTATGCAGTTTTTATTTTCTTGGTCTCTATGAAATATAATTTTTTTTTGGTAACTTCTGTATGAAATATTTAACAAGCTTTGTCTATTATAATTGGTGATAATTATAAACAAATCAAAAATACCAAAAAGATTCCGTCAAATTCTAAAATTGCAACATCAAAAATAAATGAAAAATAGCTGAAATTGCACCTCAAGAAACTATATCGTGCACTAAAATTTGACAAAATTTGTACCTTGTTATGAAACAATAAAGAACAAGAACAATACTGTAGAGAAAGAGAGAAAGGAAATTCTTATTGAATTTTGGGATGATTTACAATGGGGTAAGACATCTCTATTTATAGGGAAAAAATGACTTAGCCACAAAGTAGAACTCTCTAAAAGATAGACATTCACTCTAAATAGAGTTCTATTTATAACACTCCCCCTTGAATGTCTATTCAACAAATAATGTGCCTCGTTAAAACCTTAACTAAAATAAAACCCAATGGGAAAAAAATCTAGAAAAGAAAAAAGAGTACACATGTTTAGAAATGCGCCTTTTGGTTGCCTCGTTAAAAACCTCGCAAGGAAAACCCAGTGGGACAAAACCTTGTAAGGGAAAAAGAGTGCAACGCGCATTAACTCTCCCTGATGAGAGCATCAATTCACATCCTTGAGCCTTCGCATCCCAATCTTGTGTATTTGCTTCTTGAAGCTTGACATCAGTAGAGATTTGGTGAACAAATCAGCCATATTATCACTTGAATGAATATGTTGCACCTTGAAATCACCATTCTTGTATATATATAATGTCTTCATATAATGTCGTGGAATAGCCTTTTCAGTGTCTCCATAGAGGGAAAAATTTCCGCTATCACATTATCATGCTTATAGTTATAGCAAGATACATATGTGCACAAATTGCACGTAGGATGTAGTACTTCATGACCAAGAATTGTATATGCTTTAAGCAATATCCTTCAAGAATTGTCATATAAGTCATATAATAGACTTTAATTAGATTCATATCAAGTTTTCATGTCATACTAGACAAATAAGATATCAAAAACTGATTGCACATATCATTGACTTTATATTTTCAAGTGTTTGAACTGCAGATCTAAATACTTGTCTTTCATATGAAACCAATTCTATTCGAATTGTGTCTCTTCTATTTGGACAATATTTTTGCGTCAGTATTCGACAAACTTAAGATCCTCATCTATACTTAGCGCTATGATAGATGTCGTCGACGAACATTTTATATCGGTTCCAATATTTTTTTTTTCATAAAGACATAAAATAGAGATCTCTTCATTTATATTTTCAGGTACCTGAACCTCTCTTGAGATTTTATGGAGTGTTATGTCATGTGATCTTCTAGATCACTTGCTCCTTTATTATGATCATTTTGATCATTTGCTCATCTTCTTTATCAAGAAGTTTATTTGAAACCGATCTGTCTATACGCTTTAAGCGTGCCATAGACATTGTCCTTCTAGGACTTATTCTAAATATGAGCATTTTCAGTGAGAATATAGTTACTTTCTTTAGGTCAGCAAATGCGTCTGGCATGCTTTGCAATAGATTGCAGATGAATTATCTTTTTATGAACTTCAAGTTCATATTATCTTATTCGAGGATCTAGATGGACAAATGATAATTCTTTCCACGTAATTTTTTCTCAACTGTTTATCATGTCTCCCCCTCATGTTAGAAAAACTTTCTTCCTCAATTTTGGGAATCCATCTTTGTCCTATTATGGTGTTAATCAAAATATACACCGCACATCAATAATAACAAGATGGAATTATTTGGTTCCTAACCCTGAACCACTTGTGAGGGGAGAATGTAATATACTTTTGTATATAATGTATATCAAACTAATATAAACAACGTAGTTCTCATAAGTAATGGTTTAGCTATTAAGTGGAGGCACTCAATAAATCATTTTGCTAAACCAATTGTGATATAACCAACTTACCAAGATAAAGTCTTGAATAGAAAATCTGGAAATTATGCTCTAAATTAAATTATTGAGCAAGTTATCTCGCAAACAGCAGGTTGCGGGTTAATAATAATTGCACATGTAACCATCTCATAGATGCATCTTATGTGGTATACATGGCAGGTGAATGTGCCAATATTCACCTTTTCTATTTCCAGCATTCATGAGATTCAATCCCAATTTCAGTTGGTCTATTAATTAATGAGAACAAGCAATATAAGAGAATTCGTAAAGAACTTTCTAGTTCTTTAATATTTACCCGTGTGAATTCTCTTTCGTTTTTGCACATCATACTTAAAATGATATGACTAAACCAATTATGCCAGCTGAATAAATTATCAATATTGATAAAGATCAAGTTTACACCATGACGTGTGCAATTATCAATAAACTCCATGTTTATTATGATATGGGTTTTTATATCAATAAACATTCACTTTATTGTGGTATTCTTTTATTTGTGTAGTACAAACTGGAGAATAAAGCAGGTAACTTTAACATACATATTACCTCACTACAAGTTGTAGTATTAGAAGATATTAAATCTTTCCTTTATCTATAGTCTCAATATAACCAACGTTTTCACGAATACTTTAGAAACTCGATAAGTTTCTTTGAGACTTACTACAATATAATAGATTGACATGATAATCAATTGGATTACTCCAAAATAGTAATAATTGGCTCTTCCAAAGCTCTCAATTAATTTGGTACTACCACATATTAGTCAACATCCATATGGTGAATATCTCTTTTAAAGAGAAAGTTATGCCATTATGGTCATGGTCAAAATTATATGCAAGATCTATTTGTTGCATTATTGTTGTCCTTTAATAACCACATTACCAAAATATTTTGGCGTACAATAGGTATGTGACCAATGACCATTCATGCCATAATAATGACATTATTTTCTTATATCATCTCAAACCTCCTTCTAGAGGTGAGTGTGGTATATTCACTACCACTAGCACGTTCATATTCTTCCAAGAATGAATATGTATTCATAAATCAGATGTTGTCACATTCGCATCATGAATGGACCATAATCATCTATATGTGCTTTACAAAATCTCATGTCAAATCGATGACAAATATTACTTTCATAGAGTGAAAGATTATTTTGAGAATTCTTATTATTCTCATTATCACAATGATGATGACGATTATAATTTCTTCTATTTTCGCGTCCACATCCATTGATACCTTCACAGTAATAATTTTGTCTTCTTTCAGATTTATCATATATTGCTATCACATTCTCTTAAAGGGAATGAGAATGAAGCAAATTTAATGGGACGTGTTCCAATATCTTTGCCCATAATCATACATGATTTGATTATGGCAAGGCATAGAAATTTTACCACTTCGGGTGGTTATAATTTCTTGCAAACTCTATAGGAGTTATAATCAAAGTTTATTGTCTTTGCTTGCATTTAAAATCAAATTATAGAATTTCAAGAATTTAAAAGAGAAAAATAAAGTAAAATACTTACCTTAAATCCAGAATTTAATCATGAAGAAAGTTCATGGAGAATTGACAATCATTATGCTCAATCCCAAAGCTTCTACTCAATTGATTAGAGTTTCATGCTGATAACGTATTATGAAACAATAAAGAACAAGAACAATATTGTAGGGAAAGAGAGAGAGGAAATTCTTATTGAATTTTGGGATGATTTACAATGGGGTAAGACCTCTCTATTTATAGGGGAAAAATGACTTAGCCATAAAGTAGAACTCTCTAAAAGATAGACATTCACTCTAAATAGAGTTATATTTATAACATACCTCTAAATGTGAGTTGCAGTTTATAATATTTGAGAGAGGGAAAAAAAGCTCACTTTTGGCACCAAAACTTCTTAAAAGCATATATAAGGGACTTATTTTAGACCTACCCCAAACATAAGGGACCATTTTTGTCACACTCTCCTGGAATTGATCAATCGAATATATTTTGTTCACAAAATGAGGGGTATGTATGAGATAATAACAATTCTAAAGGGGTCACTGTGACATCCTCTTCAAACTTTGAGCGTTTTCTTGCAAGTCCAAATCTCTAATCTCTGCTTTACTAGCAGAGGTATTGTAATTTGTGGATTCTAGATACCGTCCCTACTAAAAAAACGTAGGTTTTGCGATCGGCAGTTAGAGACGATAGTGAGTTTCGTACTCTTTTGTGTCCACAAGAAATTCTGCCGAAGAGGTCTCTGTATCCGTTGTTTTCTCGTGGATTGCTGCAGTTTTGTTTCGTACAGGTATTTAATTTTTTTTTCTTCTGAATTTCTATTTTCTTTTATCTTTTCTAGTTTTGTTACTACTAGTTGAGGCTTTGATTTCATGTATCTGATACATATTGATTAGCGGTTTTTCCTTTGCTAATATTTCGAATTTTGAATGAGTAGAATTTATTATTTGCTTTTGTATTGAAGGGGGTAAAGTTGAATTATGGATGGTTGCGTACCTATCAGACATGTATTGTAGTTGTATATCATAGTTCTCTACGTAACCACAATTTAGCAAAACGTAAATTATCTATTTATCACTTAGGAGATTGAGTGTAACAAATCAGTCAATTGATTTAGGAAATTTTGGCGAAAAACGGAAAAAAAAGAAGACTTTCAAATGCATGACCACTGTTAAGAAGATTGATGCAATTGTATTGAAGGTATATTCAATTTTAATGGTACCTCTGACTATGTTTGTATATTTAATTATTACCTTTTAGTCATGCATTTGTACCACCTACCTTTCTCTAGCTTTTATTTCTTATGTTGTATATAATAATAGAAGAATAAAGAGAAAAGGTTTTTAGCTTTCAAGTTTCTGAAGAGTGATAGAGCATATACTTGGGGACACTACAAGAGTGATAGAAAACCAGTTCGGATTTATGCTTGGTTGTTCCACAACAGAGGTTATATTTTATCACGAGAGGAAGAAAGACCTACACATAGTAATCATTGACCTAGAGAAAACATATGATAGAGTACCTAGAACGGTCCTTTGGTGGGTGTTGGACAAGAAAGGAACTTATATTAAATTTATAAATGCCATAAAGGACATGTATAAAGGAGTCTTCACTAGTGTGAGTGTAATAGGAGATATGAAGGAGTTTCACATAACCGTGGATTTATACTAGACACTAGGGGTCGCCATTGAGGCCATACTTGTTTACCCTTGTTATGGACGAGCTAACCCAACACAGTACGAGATGAGGTGCCATTGTGTATGTTATTTGCTGACATATAGTGCTAATTGACAATACCAGTAAAAGTGTCAACCAAAAGCTTGAATTATGGAGAAGCACTATAGAAAGTAAAGGGTTTATGATAAGCAGAAGTAAGATTAACATATGCACTGCAAGTTTAGTCAATATAAGAATAACAAGTCGAGGTTAGATTAGACGGGATTGCTGTTCCTAAATACAAACATTTAGATATTTAGGCTCGTTGTTTTAAGTGAATAAAATGATAGATGGAAATGTTTAACATAGATAAAAAACGAATGGTTGAAATGGACAAGTTCTACTAGGGTGTTATGTGGTAAAATGATGCCTGTCAGAAAAGGAAAGATAAGTTCTGTAAAATAGTATAAGACTAACAATATTATATGAGAGTGAATTTTGGGCAGTTAAAGTCCAGCACATCCACAAAATGAGTGTCATAGAGATGTGAATGCTAAAACGGATGTGTGATTATGTGAGGCTAACCAACAGTAGAAATGACCATATTCGCGAGAAGGTTTAAGTAGCACCGATCAAGGATAAAATAAGAAAAGGTCGCATGAGATGGTTTGATCATGTTTTGCGTCAACTGCTAAATGCACTGGTCCATAGATGGAAATCATGGTGAGTGTGAAGGTGATAAAAAGGACCGAGATAGACCTGAAATCACTTGGAAGTAAGTTGTCTCGAATGACCTACAATCTCTTGGAATCCATGCTGATTTAGCTAAATGTAGTGCACAAAGAAAAGATCTATATAGACGTTACCTATTAGTTAAGAATATGTTTTAGTCATGTTAGCACTTTTACTTTACGTCCTATATGTCAATCTCAACTCGTTTAGAACTGATGCGTGGTAGTTGTTTTCTTAAAATTTTAGCTAGTTGATATGTAATTTCAAAACCTCAGTAGTATGATTTGCTAAAGTGCATTTGCTGTCTCTGTTCTGTACATATATAGCATCTTAAGCAGCATAGAGGGGTGAAGCTTTGCCTTCTTCAATATTCTCTTTTGAGGTCCTGATTTATCCTTGCATTAATCTGTCCTTTTATCCATAGGTGGTTCAATGGATCATTTCTATCAAGTTAATCACAACATTGCCCTAAATCACCCCGACGGTGGTCTCCTTAGCACCCAGTCTTCTAAAAATTCACTGAAGCAGATGGGGTCTGAAGAGAAAACGGAAGCAGTTCATGAAGAAATGAAGAGAATGAGCAGACTTCCACCTAGCAGTGCATATGCCACTCATCGAATGCGTGTCCTAAACAAAATCCTGCAACTTCTTTCTATTCAGGTACATGGTGCACATATGGTCACTGAGATCTCTTTCTCTTATTTTATAGTAGTCGTACTTTACTGTTGTACTATGGGAAAAGGAGACTTGTTTAAACTTCTTATTCGAGCACAGCTCATGTCTTGCTTGATGTTCATTTCTGCAATGCTACACTATCCAGGGTTGAATTCACTGATCACGGCCTATTGTCATTTATCTGGAGTGTCTCAAGCATTTGTTATATGGTCTTCAACATGCTTATTGGTGACTTCTACTGCTATCTTATAGATTTATTCAGCAGAAAATACTTAGAGGGCTGAGACTTCGTGTATGGGGAAAATGCCTTGCGATTTACTTTCTCAATGTGCTCCATGCATAAGTATCAGCTAAAGTTGTCGGATTCTTGGCATTTGGATCTTCTTATAATTTTGGGTAAATTCAAGGCAGTAATAAGAGATATTTCCTGAATGAATTCTGTTCTATATCAGTTGATTACCATTAAAAATTGCTAACTCGATTTGTGTATTAAAAAAAACAGTATGAATTTGCTACCACCGCAGATTAATAGTAGTTTATGCACGAAGGAAAAATAAATTTTCCTGAACAAGTATGGATTTTGCCTCATATAATAGAGATTGTCTCTTGCTAGTTTTAGGAATCCTCTTGATCCTTCAAAACAGATTGGCCTATTTGTGTTCTCCTCTTCCTTTAACATACTCAGTTAAAGAATATCACCCTTTCAGCTCCTATCAGAGAAGAATTGGTTTGATTGAAATTCATACCAGACCCAATATGTATATCTGCTTGTGGCTGTTGTTCCCTTTTGCCCACGTGAAAATTTTGGCATATTGTCTGATCAGTAGTCAGTTCTAGTCATGCAGTTATTCGGTGGGCATACAATGCTAGCGCTATTTGTTTATAGGGTAATTGTTGGAGAAACCGGTATAGAATTGCTCTGATGTTTTCTGGTCTTTCATGCTTTGTCTCACAATCATGATTTGTACAAGAGCAAGTTTATTTTTAGAAGGAAGTAAACATGTATCTCTACAGTCACTTGACTCCTGGCTAGTGGACGTTCTATCTTATAAGTGTATCATAGATTTCTTATGGCTTTTTGTTTTTTTAAACAAATGGGTTTTCATGTTTTTATTGTCTCGCATTTTATGCAGAGAACCACTTCACAGGATGAGGAGTTGGAATTGCTATTTTCTGGGCTCTCTCTAGGATGATAAGAAGCAAACGTCATATTCCAGCGGTTAGTTTATCAGATTATTCAGTGGTTCAATTTTGTTGCTTACTTCATCTTAGGATTTGATTGCATCTTTGGTCTCTCTTCAATGTATCTTTCTATTTTCTTTTTGAAACATTTAGCACATTAACAGTAGATGCTGTTATGGTTGTTAAATGAATTATACTTGTTATATAATAAGTCTGTAATTAGACTTGTTATCTTAATTATCTAGTGCATAATCTAGCAAGTCAAATTCCGGCAGTTGATTTTACCTTGGACTAGGTTCCAGGTGAATTACTGCTGAAAGTACCAGGGCACAATCACTACTCTATTGCTAAGTTTGTTTATTGAGCTCCTTAGCTTGTCCAAATCAGCAAATTAATTGAAAGATTGAGCTCCTTATCTAGTTTATTGCTGATTGCTTTATTAATAAAAAGTGCTTCATGCCGTTTCACAGGAAAAATATTGTATCATCTGTAGTATGCATACATCTTTTCATGAAAGTTCAGAAGTATAAAATATAAATAACTGTTTTTCCATTGAAGATGATTCCCAGCTACAAACAGGAAGGAGAGGAAATAATTCTTTCCGATTAAATGTTCAAGCTTGATTACTTCCCTCCCTTAGTGTGTCACGCTATGCTGGAAAATGCATTGTTGCTACCTCCCTCTTTCTGGTCTTTCGTATCTCTCTTTCTAGTCAAATAACCTTGAGAAAGATGCATGATAGAGATCAGCAGCTGGCTAAGAGAGCCAGCTTGAATTCATGAGGTCCATTTTATGTTCTAAAGCGACTTTGAAAAGAACTACGTGAATGAGTCGCCTTTCTCTCTTGCTTTTTCTTTTCTTTCATGTTTTTGATTGAACGGATTTTTTGTATGTGCTCTTTGTCTATGATTTGCTATCATTTTTAAAAGGGAATCAAGATGGAAAATATTTTGGTTTTACCGTTAATGATGGGTAATTAGCAAAATAATTTGCTTTTGCTTTTGTTTCCCCTTTCCTCACTATATTGCTTTCATATTTATCCAATTGACAAGACAATAGCAGGTTGGTGATTCACTACAAAAATGGAAAGTCTTATCTTATTGACGAGTTTTCTAGTTGTGTGAAAGTTTGCAACTCTCGTCTCAGTTCTTTATTTTATTTATAAGAACCTTTAGAAAGATTGACTTAGCTTGATTACCTCGCAACTATTATGAAGTTGAGGAGTGTTTGCCCTAATTTTATGATGAAACCAACGAAGGAGTTGACCAAGAACTTGAACTGTATGTCACATATATTGGCTATGTCTTTTAGGAGAATGCCAAGAAAAATGAAGATGTAGCACGTAAATTTAAAATATGATTTCTGAAATGATGTAGCACGTAAATTTAAAATATGATTTCTGAAATGAAGGAGCGGAGTGTTACACAACAGGGACATACCTACCAAACTACCAAAGTGAACTGCAAGTTTTACAGAACGGTTGAGAGACAAAATATGTTATATAGGAGCATAAGTCCCAACATATCCACGAGAAAATTGTTGTATAAATGTGGATTTTAAGGTGGGTTTAATGTCGTACAAAGTTGAAGAAGATCAGAAATGATCACATACGACATGAGTGAGGTATCAGGTGGAGAATAAATATGAGAGATTTGCTTGGGAATGTTTATGCATGTTCTATGTTGACCTCCAATGCACTAGCCCTTAGGTGTAACACTCTGATGTTTGAAGGTGTTAAATTAGGACAAGTATACCTAAAATCACTAGGAGCGAAGTCTTAGAGGCCTGCTTTTTCTTGGAATACATGCAAATTAAGCTATACATTAGACATATTTACATTTAGGTCTAGTATTTGATAACAACAGCACAACAAATAATTGCCTAAGATGCGATGGCATTTTGGAGTACTTGCTTCCTCTATGGCATCCACATATTCTTTGTCATTATCCAATAAGCCAAGTGCGTAACATGCATTTCTGAAAGTGGGATGATTGTAATTGTTGACTTTTTAAGGTCCTCATAACATGTTGGACCTTTAATGACGTACAACTATAATGTGAGATAATATAGCTCATCAGCTCCCAGCGAAACAAAGAAAAATCCTCCCAATAGAAAATGCAGATGTTTTTCTCTTCTACATCTTGTCAATTTTTATTTCCATACAAACTTAAAGAGAAAATTCTGCATAAGTTAATTTTTTTTGGTTCAGGCGATGTCTTATAATTGCCTCAAACCAACATAAAACTTTGATTCCTTTATAAATATGATAATATCATCAATTGTATCATCATCAGATTTGAGAATATGACATTATGTTCATGTGAAAAGATAAAATGCTAATCTTACCACAAGAAATTTTCTATGGTGAATTTGGAAATCTAAATATTCTCCAAACAACTTTACATGGTGTTATATATTGACAATCATAATACATATTGATTTATCAACATTTGATTAAACTTTCTCATGTTCACTTTGAGAAAAAACAGCGGTGACATAATCAGATCCTTTATTAACATGCTTAAATAGTACTTAATAGATCTTGATTGATTGCACCATTCCATATTAATATGAGCATCATACTTTGATAATAAAAATTGGTTGTGCGGCACCGCATCCTTGCTATCCAAGTCAATACCATCTTTCTTGATATTTCTACCATCATTGTTCTTTTATAAACAAGATATCCATCTTCATAAATTGTGGTTGACTTAACTAACTTTTGTACAAAGTGTTTTGTACATCTCTTATTCTTCATGTAGTGAGAAGATTTTCTAGTAGAACCACATGGGCCACGCATCATAAAATTTTGCACAGCCTTATAATAATGAGAATCACATAATTCATCTAGTATTTCTTCTGAAATTATTTATTATGCTCATGAAGGAAAAACAAAATGTGAGCATGAGGCGGCTGCCCTAGTTTTTGGAACTCAACCATACAAATCACTACACCGAAAATAATTTATTAAATAAATAAATAGTTGAATCTATTTTAAAAACATTAGCTTATGTAAAATAAATAAAAATTAATTATTATTTTAGAATTTGAACTGTATACCTGCTTTTACTTTCCCAAAACCAATTGTCTTGCAAGTCCGTTATTAAGCTATCTAATTGATTTTGAAAACCCTAAATAAAATGTTTGGACGATCCTAAAATTTAAGACCCTACTCTCTACGAATCTACTAATCATAAGCCACTTTGGGTTGCAAGTAAACGTGATGAAATATCAGGGTACCCGTCCGTTTGCATATTGCCATATATTTTGATAATTTGAAGTATGTATTGTGCGCCCAATGTGAAGTTGGACAAGACAATTATCATTTCCTTGAGAAGAAGGATTAATTTCTCTATGCAAAACTGCACTTGCTAATTCTTTATACATATGAGCTCTCAATTGTTTTTGATGAATCCTATTAACCTCAATCGAGAAGATTTGATCATTGTATATGCATCATTCGAGCATTGCTGAAATAATCTTTCGGAGAACACTTCATCCTTCCTTTCTTTAAGGTTGTAAACAAAATATTCTTGCATGCTAACACGTTGTCTTCCTTGAATTGATTCATTATCTTTGTTTAAGGAATTAATACCCTCTCTGTAGCCATTTTCACCATACAAAAAAAGTAAAAGATATTGCAGACCTAAATATGAAACATTCAATTCATTTATCCTTTAGGTTTCAATAAAAATATTTTTGTCATCTAGATAGTTCAAATCCTCCTGCCACCAACACAACCTAAAAAACCGTTGGTAAGTTGTATCTTCTTCTGTCAGTGCCCTTTTTCCCTATCAATTTAAGTCTAACATTGGAGCTTATGTTTTCTTGAAACCTATTACTTACCATTCTAAATGTCTTATCCAAAATATTGTGGCCATCAAACATTTGCTTCAGATCATCTTCAATCTTATGAAATCTTTTTTTAATGATTTGACCATGATTGCGAAGAAAATAATTTATGAAACTAATATCA
The DNA here is from genome assembly GCA_005239525.1 of Nicotiana knightiana. NCBI lineage: Eukaryota > Viridiplantae > Streptophyta > Magnoliopsida > Solanales > Solanaceae > Nicotiana > Nicotiana knightiana. Next base: position 28,940 of record ML403713.1, on the reverse strand, counting down.
TTGTCTTTTGATTTGAAGTCTTATTTACACAGTATTATTCAGGAATGATAAAATACTATCCTCACAACATGGTTTTATTTTTCGTCTTCATTTTCTGCACAAACTTTGGGGTGGATCCCTCAGGTGGCAATAAACTTTTAATTTGATGATAATTCTGCCCAAACAATTTGAATGTTCTTGGTCAGCTTGATTGGTAGAGACATCAACCTTTCCCCCTATTGATGTAAATGAAAACATACAATTATAACTTCTAATATCCTCTTGAAAATGGTCACGTTTAGGACATGCATAAAAAAAAGTTGGAGAATGATAAACTATATATGGATGCGAATATCATTTTAATAAGTTTTAAGATATGTTTGCTAGCCCGATTCAAACAACAACACAAATTGTTGCATTGGTGAGACTTTAAATGAGGTAATTCAGTCAAATCCATAACTTAATAGTTAGTAAGTATTTTTTTTTATTAATAGAACTACCTTTTAGTTGTATTTTTTGTTTTTGTGTTCTGGAATCATGATTATAATCCGAAGTGATTTAGTTCCTTGTGTTATTGTATTGAGTTGGTAGTAGAAAAGTTATTGGAAAATTTTGAAATATCCGAAAACTACTTATTTGAACTTTCATGCTGCTATATTATATAAATAGCAATAAGGAATTTGTGAATGTTTTATGTAAGTTAAGTGAATGAATCAAAAATTTAATAGTCAATTTAAAACAATAATACAAATTAAGTCACTTCATACTATAGTCATGATTCCATACGATATAAACAAAAATACAACTAGAAATTACTTTTGGTTCATATAAAAGTTACTTGCTAGAAATTAAATTATTTGACTAAAGTATCTCATTTAATTTCTTGTAGATGTAGCATTTTATGTTGTTTGGATCGGGCTAGAGGAAACATCTATTTTGTCTTATGAAAAGAGTGTCCACATTTCATATATAGTTCATTATTCTCCAACTTGTATGTTATGTTGATCCCAAAATTGACCATTTTCGAGAGGGTATTAAGAGTATTCTATATTTTAATTTACATCAATGCGGGGAAAAATTGATGTTTCTAATCACAGGGACCAAAAACATTCAAGATGTCTATGTAGAATTATCATTAAATTAGAAGCTTATTGTCCCCTGAGGGATCCACCCGAGTTTGCATAATTGTATATTTACGATATAGAAAATGAAATGGAAAATAGAATTCATGCTATGAAGTTAGTATTTTATCATTCCCGAGAAGTTTGTAAAGCATAAATGAATTGAATGGTGCCTATTTAAGTCCCGCAATATCCGTTACTTTTTCTATATGGTGAAGATTGCTACAGAGAGGACATTCATTTCGAGGGAGATGATGAATTAATTTGAGAAAAATAATGTGTTAACATGCGAGAATAATTTGCTTACAAAATTTAAGAAAGGGAGGATGAACTTCCAATTATTGTGTGTTCTTGAAGATTATTTAAGCAATTCTTGGTTTATGCATAAACAATTATTGAATCTTCTCAACTGAGGTATATTAGGATTTATCAAAAACAATTGAGAGATCACATATTTAAAGGTTATCTTAGTAGTTTTACATGGAAAATTAATCATTTTTCTCAAGGATAGTTTTACCCACCAGCTTCACAGAGGTGCATGGAACATGCTTAAAAAATATCAAGATTCTTTGGAAATATACAAATGGGTTGGATCCCTTAATCCTTTCATCATGCTTACTTGCAACCCAAAGTGACCTGAGAAATATTTGGCTTTCCAATTCACCACAGAGAACCTCCTATGGAGGACTAGCATTTCATCTTCCCGATGAACTTGTCATATTTTTTGTATTCCGATAGTGTTGCCAATAGACCGAGTGTAAAGGAATCAATATTTTAAGCTGGTTTGAGCAAATAAAACTGTCTGAAGTAAGAGAATTAGCTTATGTAGAATTTCCTCAAGTTTGTGTGGAAACAAAAATTGAAACGATGAGAGGACTTTTGTATTTTTTGTTGGGAGGCTTTTCTTTATTTCGCTTGGGACTAGCGAGCTAATATTATCTCAAATTATTATTAAATTTCATTAGGTCCAATATGCTTTGGATCTTAAAAAGAATCAACAATTATAACAATGTAAACTTTTAATGATGCATATTATCCAATTGGCTTATTGGATGATGACAAACAATATGTGGATGCCATAAAAGGGTGAAAGTAACCAGGGAATGCCATCATATCAAAAGCAATTATTTGCTAGGCATATTTACATTAAGTCTGGTGTTTGACATGAGTCCTTTTAGTTTGTTAAAAGATTGTACAATGGCAAGATAGGTTTGGCATTTTGATAATTCGTGGATTTAGAGTAGCTCTAACATGGTAGACAATTATCGTATTGTAAAATGAAACAGTTCCAAGTATAGGAACGGATTTAGAAGATTCGTATAACCTATATCAACTAGTTTGGGATTGATGTCTCGTCTTTATTGTTTATTTGATTTCTTTCTTTATTTTATTGAATGTTTTGAAAATTTAGTTTTTCCATGAAGATGTAATAAATTAACGGATGAATGAGAGGCATGAAAGCCCTGAGAAGCTCAAACTCTTTGGAATTTTTTATTTGGATTTGTAGCCTTAGAAAATGATTTGATGATCATGGGTTCTATACCTTATTAAATGTAATCTTTAGTTACGATATTTCAAGAATAATCTCATTGGTTTCCCTCGAATAATTTCATATGAAATGAGTTGCAAACACTCTGTAATATTCTAAAATGTCAAAGCATGAAATTTTTTAGGGAATCAGAGTTTTGACAGACAAGTCTTTTTGCCTATTTACTGGCCCTGCAAAATTATGCTAGTCCTTGTCAATTTCATTTGTTTAGTGTCATCATTATTTCCCAATTATGGCTATGTTGCTCTGCATTATATTCCTTAACCCTTATGGATAGCTTAGTGTTAGTCTTGCTATGCAAGTATGGAGGAATGCCAAAGCAATAAAATGCAGCCGAGTCTGACCCCCAAACACTGGTTTTCTGGCATCAAATTCATGTGTATATTTGTTTAGTTCAGGAAAGCTAGTGAATTATTAAAGCTATGACTAGCCAGCATCCTACATGTTGAGTATCAGCTTCATAAGTAGGCAGAGGGAGGGTTGACATGTCTGCGATGTCTTCATCTTGATAACAATCTGTATTCCCTCTGATTTGGTTGTTTACTTTAGGGTCCAAATCCAAATAGATATTGGCCCTGGTTTTTCATGATGAATTCATTTGATGACTTTTTAACTAAAACATCCTTTGATTTACAGAAGTTTTTGGGTTCGTCTGATCAAGCAAAGCATTTCAGGTAACCTTTCTTGGGTATTTGGTTCCGCTGCCTACTCGAGCGTGTGTTTCTTTTGCCTCTGCTATTATATATTCATTCTTCTAGTAGGTGTGACTAGAATTGCTTCAATCTGTTGCAGGGGCATCTGTAATGCTGCTTAAACTTTTTGGTTTGTCTAGAAGTTGAGCATTGAAGAGTGGTTTTGGTTTCAAATCTGATGGTCATCCTTTATCCTGCCTTTACATGTATAGCCTCCAACCGTGTACGAGCAGGAAAAGGAAAAACGGATTTCGTTGGTTTGACTTTAGGAGGTGTATATAGGCAAAAAGAGGTTTCTCAGGCTAGTATCATATATAGCTGTGGTGTTGTTAATGCATTGTTCTACACATCGTTATTTGCTGTTATGTTTTTGTTATCAAAAACACTGCCCCTCTTGTAACTTGGCAATGTTTAAGTCTTGCATTTGTGAACCAAGCGACTATGAGTCCTACTATATAATATAATAAATTCAATAAAAAAGCGTGTCCATTTACAATTATTTAAAAATCAGTTTTATGTTTGGTTTGATTTGGTTCCTAGATTAGTATATTGATGTAGTTTTTGTTTTTTATTAATGGATTCAAACTGATTCCTAAATCACCTTAGTGGATAGTAGAATTAAATTTATGAAGTTTTGATGTGTAGATATGGAAATAGTCCTTTTTCTTTTTCCCTCTTATTATATTCGAACTGAGCCACAAACACCCGTGGTCAGTAGTCATTATGGTCTAGGGGAGCATATTGAGATAGAAACGTTTTCCTTTTATTATTGTTTTATCTTTTGATTATGTGATTTCAGTTTGGTCATTGTTGAGTTCATGATCCCTAAAACATTTAGGGTTTTAGTGAGTGAGAGGCAATTCTCCCGAAGAAAATGGAAAAATGATTTTTCTTTTCCATTAAATCCTGTTTGCTTTGATATAATGTTGTCTTTTGAGTGACGTAAATTAGTTGTCAATCAAACTTAACTCTTACTTCTATGTATCATCATTTGCTTCAACTAGGCATCATTTTCACACGTTATAACTTGATTGAACCACCACTAATCGAAATGGTTACACGATAACAATGTGACGCAGACAAATTCATTTTTGTAACCGGGCAATTATCTCACAGACAAATTCATTTTTGTTCGAGGGCAATTATCTCATTATTTTTATTCCGAGAACACTAATCGCTAGACACACTTGTAAGCTTTCTTAATCCATATTCAAATTGAAGCTATATGTGTTTTTTGGCTGGATAGGATGACTACAATTATCATTCTAAACAATACCAAGCAGCCCATAGCGAAGCTAAGTTAAGTGGAGGTAATCCGAGGGCGGCTCAAATATATTCGGGGCTTAAAGCCAAAGTTTAATACGAGGTCTAAATTTAAAAAGAAAGTTATGAGCAATGTTTTTATTTGAAGTTTATTCTTCAAGTTTTTTGAGATACAAAGTTGTTAATAATCTTTTTTATAATCGATTTTCTCTAACAATTCCTTTTCAATTGATAAATAATAGAAGAATTAACCCAAATAGCCGCTCACCCTACCACTTAAACTAAAAATAGCCGACAAATGTATAGTATATATGTATAATTTATGTATTATATATGTAAAATTGTGAAGAATCAATATATATTTTATGTATATGGCTAGAAAAAGTAAACAATTAATATGTCTGGTTATATGTGTAAAAGTCCCTTGATAATATAGCCAACTCATTTAATCTTTTTTGAGATATTGTTGATCTTAGATAAAAATTTATAGAGCAATAGAAATATAGAACTATTGGAAGCTTAAAAGTATTGTTGAACACAAAGAGAAAGACAGAAAATACATAGGGGCTTCTGAAATATGAAGAGAGATTGGGAAAAAGAAAGATTGACTTGGACAAATTAAGAAAAGATGAGTAAAATTTTTACACGTTATCTAGTGAAGGAGTAAGAATTGAAAAATTAAAACATTGGAAAAACTATTCATTTACCCATTTTTAAGTAAGCTAAATTATTATTTTATTTATATATCTAAAGAGCTTTCTTTTCTTTTATATTAAAAATTTTACTTTTGTATTAAAAGTATTAAATATTATTTTTTAAATACTTATAAATTTATTATTTTTAAAAAATGGGGTCCCCCAAATTTGGGGTCCTAAGGCACAAGCCTTACCACTCATAGCAGTAGAGCCGGCCTTGAGGTAATCCCTTGTTGAAAAATTATACCGTATAAATTGCTAAATCCCCTACAAATAAAACAAAAGTTTATTGAAGTGGCATAGGGGGTTCAAAAGTTGTTTTAGATCACATGTTCAATTCCCATATTCGACATTTTTATATTTCCCTTTTATAAATTCCTAGAAACACACACACAAAAAAGGAGAAATTTGAGAACAATGTCCAAAATACCTAATTTCTGAGTGTTGTAAAATAGGACAAAGATTATATGTATATTTAGAACTTACGGTCTAAGTCACATATTAAAAATTAAATAGGAAATAATTGAATGTTTTATAGTCATTCATGAGAACCATTTGTTTCAGAATTACCCTCAATCTATCATCTATTCAATCTTACTGATAAATAAAGGAGGGGCAAAAAAGGAATTGTTTGATATAGTGATAGTAGTACTGTATGATAGTATAGGATAAGAGAGTGTTGTAAATATTGGTGAAGTTAAATAGAGCATATTCACAGTGAAAAGTAACAGCAGTGTTTTATAGCGAAATTGGATTACAACTTACAAAAGGTAAAAAAGGATAGATTGTGTAAATTTTTTTTATGTCATTAGCAATCCTATTTAATTTATGAATTACTCAGACCAGAAACTATATGCAGAAATGTAACAAAATGTTGCATTGGGTGAAAACAGTAGCAGAGATTTAGGTACTATGCCTCTGTAACAGTACTATGAGTACAAATTTGCTTGTAATTACATTTAAATAATTACCTCTCTTTGTTTTTTTTTCTTCTCCTTTCATGAAGCGATAATCCTCGCTTCGCATTGCTTCTTCGCTTTAAGTGACAAAGCTATGATCTTTAATAACATTGAGTGAGACGTCGTGGTATTAGAATGAGACGAGCTAGACCTAAAAACACATAAATGGAAGTCTCAAAGACGTTGAACTTCTTAAAATACATGCAAAATCAGCTAAGTACGTAACATAATGGAAGCAAAGTATCTCAATAGGTCATATCAACTATTTGATATTAATGTTTGTTGTTAAGTAGTGAAAGAATTAAACGGTTTATCACTACAAGAAATCTGATCTATAGTGGCGGGCGACTTTAAGTGGCGACTCACTTGGTAGAGTATATTAAACTACCCCATTATTTGTTATTGTGTCATATACCGTAATAAGTAGGTAGTTGGCTCAGCTAAATTTTTCTTGTGCAATTTGTATTCTTTTTTCCACCATTCAGTGGTATTAAATAGACTTAAGGATGTTTAAGTCGCATGAGGTTGATCTTATTGTGCACAGAGAAAGGGATAGAATTGATATTTCACTATGAACACTTCACCTCATACAACAACATACCCGGTATCGTCTCATAGAATATAATATTTTCTTGTAGGTCTTTTCAACACACTTTATATCTGGAATTTAGTTTATGAGTTTCCTGAAGTGTGCACATCTTATTCCAACCAAAGTAATATGACATTAAAGATTAACTTTAGTCTTCGTTTTGATCGTGACTTTTGAAAAAGCATACTGATAGGATTACATCATTCCATTTTTATGGTATCTAAATGTGTTGTCTAACAAATCTTCCGAAATTGTGTGCAAACGATAATGGCATTCCCGAGAGGTCTTGTTCAGGATTTTTCTCGTACCTTTGACTGCATCGAGAGAAAGTCGTGGTCTTCAGGAGGAAATTATTCTAGCCGAGGAGAAGCTCCAAGATTTTTTATTTTTATGTTGTAACTTTTTGTGTGTTTCGTGTGTATACACAATTGCTATATATATATATATATATATATATTATGAATTTGTTAATTGAGGTTCATGTATCATTTTGTTTGAAAATTTTCTTCAATGGTGTTTCTTATAATGTTAATGGGTTGTTCTAATATACATTTGTGCAATATTATTATGAATTTGATGCTGCTTTTTCTTTTTCCAATTAAAAGCAAATATTTGTGGCGACCAACGTCGTCACTAATACGTAGCTATTGTGGCGAAAAATACCTGCAACTGAAGGCACAATGTTTTTATTGAAGCTTATTAATGGCGACTCTCAAAAATCGCCACAAAAAGCATTTAGTAACGGTAGTACATGGAGCGACCTTAAAGTCGCTACTAATTGTATTTAGTGACGATCTTCGGGGGCTTTTGTGGCGATTATATCACCGCAAAAAGGTTGATTTTTTGTAGTGTCTCACTCTGTAGTGTTGTCATACAAGATAAGTACGCCGCCCGCCTGCTGGCCGGGCGAATCGAAGTTATCTTTCGGTCAACTGTCCTCCCAGTCAAGTGCAAGAAACACAGTAAAATCACGCAACGCACGCTGCTGGTGTGCTTCCTGCTCGCGAGGAAAGAAAGAAGAGAGACAGGGTTCAGTTCAGATTTGACTGTTTGCAGCATGGGAGAAGATTCCCCAAAAATCCCTGGGAGCAATGAAAAAAAAGATATCTTGGTAACGAAAATTATAGGGGGTTGCATTGACGAGATCCAACGGTGAACAGCTGCCCAAAAGAAAAGCCGTTTGGAAGTCCGAGGACCTTTAGTACTGTAGTCTACCCCCGAACCAGCAGCTTTCGCGCCAAGCAAGACCGCCCTTGTCCCTTTCCTTTCTCCATTCCGCCTTCTTCTTTGCTTTGTTCTAATAGAGTCTAAGGCAAAGTGGTTCGTATGCCTACTTGACGAAAGGGAATGAACAACCTTTCATTTCCGGATTTATGGATTGGATTCAGTCAGCCTCATGACATAATCAGAGTGAGGCTTTGGTTACTGACAAACGCTTCTCCAAAGGCGACCCTTTCGAGTTTCCGGATGTTTCCATCATTGAAATAGCCTTTCGTCGCCCTACCAAACGAAAGAAGTCACTATCAAACAGCTCGCCCTATTGAAGCACCAAAGGTGCTCTCAGCCCGGTGACTAGGAAATGTGTTTGCCCTTAAATTGAAGTGATGAAGTCGGAAAGAGGGAAGTAGGGCCCCTATTGATTAAAGGTTGGTTCTTCGCTTTCCTTTAGAATGAAAGTTGCTATGAAGCCCCTACTACTTACTTTGTATGATTCAAAAGGCGAACAACCTCCCCCCCCCCTCCCCCAACTAGTTGTATGGGGTGGGGTGCTTGTGAAAAGCTAATTTGGATATGAGTAATTCCTATAAAAAGGCAAAGTCCGGTATTTGACGAAGATCTTTCTATCAATAGATAGAAATGCGTGTTCGATATAGGGGATAAGATCCATCTGCTCTTTATTTCACAATTTTTTTTGTGAGAAATATATATATATATATATATATATATATATATATCGTTTATCTATCTCTTGTCTATCTATCATTGATTCTCAAATCAAAAGATTTCGTTTTTGGGTTCCCGAAGCCCCGAATAGAATGGATCGTTTCTGCCAACGAAATGAACGTGGAGCCCGTTCCGAATGCTTCTATGACCCGGAAGTTCTCGCGAAGAGAATAAGATGCTGCTCCCCTTCCCTCTTTCTTTTCCCGCTTTACTAATCTTCCCCTCTAACGCGGGTCGGGCGGCGAGGGAGGAAGAAACCTAAGAGAAGGCGCTCGTCTCTTAGGTCCTTTTTTTCAGTGCAACACATGAAAATGCCTTTTTTTTGGTTATCCCCGCAGCTTTCTAGATTTTGTATTGAACGCATGGCGTAGTGTCATATATAATGGAACAGAATTATAAGATTCATATTGTTGATGTTAGCTAGCTCTTGATTGAAGCTTCGTCATTGTTAGTTCGATTTCTTACTTTTAGTGGACTGGATGTCTTGAACAGTTGGTTTGTCCTTGAATAAGACGATAAAGAATGGATAAGAAGCATGAGAAACCTGATAAGCCCAAATTTTAGAAATTCTTGAGTGTGTTTCGTACGAAGAAAAATATCTTTTTAATTTTTTTGTGTTTGATTGGCTTAAATTTTGGATCCCAAAGAAGAAAATATTTTTTAAAATACTTTTTTCAACCTCCCTCACCTTATTTCTCACCCCAGTCGGAACCACCCTCCACCCCAGCCCCTACCCCAATTACCCCACCTTTGTTATATTTTAAAATTTAAATATGTTAACAGGAGAAAATGAATCAACTCGAAACTATAACTGTGATATAATTTCAAAAAGGTGCTCTTGATAAAAAAAGAAGAAGCTAAATTAGTAAATACGGGAGAGTAATTTTTAAATAAACAAGTCCTAATATGTTCTAGTTAAATGATAATGACTCCAAAAAGTAGAAGAAAAAGTAAATGAATTGACCTTTTAACTAAAAAAGGATTATAAGAAATATTTTGATTATAAATATTATTTATAATTTTGGATCCCAAAAATAAGAAAATAAATTTTAAAAAATATATATGTAAAGTATCATTAAAAAAGTTCAAGGCTTATAAAAGTCTTTCAGAATTTATAGAGTGTTTGGATGGTTGTTACATATTGTTTTTATAAGGTATTATATTATATTGATTAATACAATATTTGGATAGACGGTATCTTATGTCGCTGTTTTGTGATATTATGCAACACTAATATAAAGAATAAATTTATGATTACAAAAAAATAAGAAGCAGAATACAAAATAAAATTATTATATAAAAAAGTAAGGTAAAAAAATAAAATTAGATTATTTTAATAATAAGAAAGGCAAAATAAGAGGGAAAAAAATAAGGTAACGATATGACCATATTAAATCAATCATTACATAAAGTTATATTTTTCATCATTACGTAACAATAAATTTTACAATACGATATAATAAAATTCAAGTAACAATTAAAATAAATATTATATTTAAAATAATAATATAATATACTCTCTCCATTTCAAATTAGATGATGTACTTTTCTTTTTAGTCTCTTTCAAAATAAATGATACATTTCTAAATTTGAAAATAATTCAACTTTAAACTGTTTATTTACCCATTTTACCCTTAATGAGAAGTTTTTATAACCACAGAAATATCGTGGTCCCACAAAGTTATTACCCTTTAAACTTTTAAGACCACAAGTTTTAAAAGTTTATTTTTCTTTCTTAAACTCCGTCCGAGTCAAACTAGCTCCTCTAAATTGAAACAAAGAAAGTAATATTAATAGGTTAGTAGGCGACTTCGGCAAGTGACCCCCCCTGTACAGAGTATTAATAATAACAGAGAGACTACTGTTGCAATTTTCCAAATACTACCAGGAGGAGTCCAAAACCAAAATGTGGTTCTCTTGGAAATATAAGACCGAAATATGTGAAAATAAAATTGGTAACATTTCTATATATAACGCCCTTTTAAAGGGCGCTATATTTTAACGATTGCTTTGGATGTTAAAGTATAGCGCTCTTTAAAAGGACATTATACTATAATGTGCTTTTCCTAAATGCGCTATACCTGCCTTTGACAAGACTGGCAGGTGTAGCGCATTTATAAAGGGCGCTATACATATTTTGTGGGCCCACCAATAACTCTTCCGCGTTTAACTAACATAACAATACGTTAAGTATTTTACAAAATCCATTCAAAAATATTCTAAACTCCNGGGGGGAGTGAGGTTGTGGTGGCGAATAACTCTGTGAGCTATAGTTTATTTTCACAGTGTCATGTTAAGTTTCCACTTACAATGGAGTACGATACATTGGTATCGTTGTTATGTAAAAAAATTAGTGTGAGAAAACGTTCGGTGAACCTTAAAGTAACCGGAAGATATTCGTATTCTGTCACTCCGCAAGGGGTTGCTTGTTACGCTGAGTTTAACATCGAGGATGATGAAACTTTGAGGGATTTTTTGACGACTCCGGATGAATAACGGTAATTTCTTGTGATAAAAATATTGAAAATGTAGGTCAAGGTTGAAGACGTTCGCAATAATGAGGTTGTGCATAGTAGGGATAACCCTTAGTCATCGAGTGGTTATCTGGAGCAGTTTTTGCTTGACAGGTTCTAGCTGAAAGAATTTGGCCCGATTTAAACTTATCACCACGGGCGAATGAGAAGCGAAGAAATAATTTCTCTCATGCTTTACATAATCCACAAGGCGATTGGTAAACTTCAATTTTCCTTTGTGTAATGATGTATATTTTTGTTGTATTGAATTTGTATTAACACTTATATATTCCACAGAGGGTACCGGCAGATATGAATTTTGCAAGTTATGAACCCACGCCCAGTTGGAATACGCGTAGTTCTGGTGTATTGGATCATGGTGGTCCATCCGGGAGTTATCACCAACAGGATAATGTCCATCATGGAATGTCAACACATTACGACTTGTAAGTGAAGTGATACAACTATATGTAAAGTATTTATTAATTGAGTAACTTATTATTTTGTGGTATGTGCAGTGAAAACGAGCAATTGAACCACCTGTCCTGACTCAATTGCCTGAAGACGACATATTAAATCGGGATCTGGTAGATGCACAGAGCCAGGAAGAGAACAGTGATTATGACAACAATGTCGATGAGTCCGGAGATGACACACCCTTCCCTGATGAGGGTGGTGATGAGGAGGAAGAGAATGATGGACCTGATTTGACGAGGGAGTATGCTCCACCCCCATTAGAGCAAGAGTGTACGAGTCACAAGTGTCGTTTCATTCAAGGCAGATTCCCTACCTTGATCATTTGCCAAGTATGCCGGATGTGGATGCTCTCACAAGGGATTTTGACAAAATTCGGGCAACAATATGGGATAAGTCTAGACCAACGGTGCTGGCAAAGGGCATGCTTTTTCCTGATAAAGCGCGCCTAACCAGGGCGGCGAAAATGTACAGTGTAAAAGAGTATCGTGAGATGATGGTATGGGAGTCAAGTCCGGATATATAAAAGGTTGTTTGTCGTAGATGGTTTACGGTTTGTCATTGGATGCTGCATGCTAGCAAGAAGAAAACAGGTTTGTGGAAAGCGGGTAAATACATTGCCGCCCACACTTGTGAAATTGACACATTCAATGGGAATCACTACAACTTAGATGTTGACTTGATTTCTCTTATCCTGATTCCACACATTGAAGCGTCCATAAGGTATAAAATTAAAAAGTGTATTACATCCGTCTACCAGGAGTATGGCTGTACCATTACCAAAATAAAGGCATTTCTCGGGCGCAAACGTGCATTTGAAATTATTTATGGTAACTGGGATAAGTCATTTGCAGCTCTACCCAGGTACATGGCCGCATTGCAACACTTTAACCCTAGGGCCGTTGTTGAATGGAAGCTTGTGCGGAGTCCGAAAATACCGGAATATATATTCAAATACGTGTTCTGGGCATTTAAACCAGCAATGATTTTCTGCATTGCCGGCTGGTTATATCCATAAACGGCACTCATTTCTATGGAAAGTATGATATTAAACTGTTGATTGTCATTGGAGTAGATGCTAATAGACAAATATTTCCTCTAGATTTTGCTATTTATGCCAATGAAAACCAAGAGACGTGGATGCTGTTTTTGAACCAATTGAAAGAGCACCTTGTCAAATGGCGTTCATGTATTTGTCTAATATCTGATCGGCACGATAGTGTTTTAAGTTCTGTAGAGAATTTTCCTGCATGGCAAGAACCGTATGTCTACCACCGTCACTGTGTGAGGCACCTGAAGGCCAATTTCTCTAAGGCATATCCCAATAAGGATCTGCATGATTTAATGTGGATGGCTGCAACAGATCACCAAGAGCATAACTTTGGGAGGCACATGGAATCTATCAGGCAGAAGGACGAGGCAGCATATCGTTGGTTACTGCGACATAAGCCTGAAAAGTGGACTTTGCATGCGTATGGTGGCAGAAGATGGGAAATTATGATTACAAATGTGTTAGAGTCTTTCAACGGGTTATTGAAGCCGGCACGAGGATTTCCTGTCACTGCCATGGTGCGTATGTCATTCAAGCAGATGACATAAAGGTTTGTTGAATGGGCTGCAGCTGCAACGTCATTGACGGAGATGAGTGTTGAATTTATGCCACTACCGATGAAAATATTTGATAAATACAGGCGACAAACACATTGACATTCATTTTTACAGTATGATAATGACAGAAATATTTTTAAAGTTTGCACTGCTATCCATCAGAACATGGGGAATAATGTACACACCATAAATGAATCTAGAAGGTTATGCTCTTGTGGAAAATGGTCCATCTACCACATGTCGTTCTCACATGCCATCAGGTGCTTTCAACATGTTGGTTTAGGGCCAACCAACTACGTTGATAAACAATATAGTGTTGTTGCATACTTAAGCACCTATAGTGGGTAGTTGTAGACAGTGAGTGCTGAGCATTATTGACCGCCGAAACCATTTAAAATAGTATGTAACAAGGAGTTTTTGCGTCAGCGACAGGTGCAAAAAAAAAAGTGTATACGGAACCAAATGGATGTTCGTGATACCGTTTATGCGCGCAAATGTGGTATATGCTCGCAAACAGGACACGACCGTCGAAAATGTCCTTAAGCTGGTTTGGGTGGCGGTGGTAATCCAACTCCTGGTGGAAGTTCTTCTAATGTGCCCAACTATCAAGGATACCGTAGTGTTTTATTTCGTAATATGGTTAAATAAGTGTATATACTTGTTTATGTTGCAAGATGTATCAAATTATGTTTCCATTGTTGTTAAATCTTATTGATATTTAATATTTTTCAGTTGAATATATTAATGAATTTCTCCCTCCCGTTCATGTAATAAAAAATAGTATTGGATTAAAAAACCAAATTTATGTGTGTTATTAGAAAACTACACTGTCAGAGGGGGAAGGTGTTTGATAAATATGTGAATATATATAGTGCGGTTAAATACTATATTATGTGTGTTGTCTTGTCGACCTGAAAAGTTGCTCGCTTGCAAAAAAACTATATTGTATCCGAAAGAATCTTTAACACGCGAAGCATAGCGCGGTTAAACTGTATGGTTTTCAGGCTCGATATTTGAGGCCCAATAGCACCAAGCTATTATGAATTCTTGTATGTGTCAGTTTTATTATTTTACATGTTATTATAATATTATATGCTTGTTTGTAGATTAAATAATTAATTTTTATAATTATATAATTTTTAGTTATTAAATATTCACATATGGGTTCCAGACTTGATATTTGAGGCCCAATAGCATCAAACTATCCTGAATTCTTGTATGTGTCAGTTTTATTGTTTTACATGTTAGTTTTATAATTTTATATGCTTGTTTGTAAATTAAATAATTAATTTTTATAATTATACAATATTTAATTATTAAATATTCACATATGGGTTCCAGAGTTTGTGTTTGATATATCAGTTATTTTGACGTATTTTTGAGTATAAGAAATACTTAAACTACATGATACTACGCTAAAAGGCTCTACATTTTACTACGCTAAAAGGACACTATATTACTAGTCTTTAAGCAAATAAATAATCTAAACTAGATAAAAATAACAAATACGTTTAATCACAAAACATTCACGAAATACATATAAAACAGTAAAAATAATTTAGTAATATTTTTATTAACAAATAATAATGATTTCTCAATTTTTACATATTTTTTTAGCACACTAATATCTTAGTCCGGATAAAAATAACATACCAGTTTAATTGCAAAAAAAAAACACAAAACAACATGGAACACATTCAAACAACTAATATGCATTATTCATACGACTTTCGACATAAACTAAATCGAAATACCTCGATTTATATTTTTCAAAAAGTTGAAAATTGAAGATTTGAGTCCGAAACAAGCAACCCACTACAAGAGAAAGTTTGACTAGGATGTGAGACCAACACTCTTTACTTTTTGTGGGACGGGTGGGGTCCACTCGAGNGGGGGGGGGGGGGGAGCTTCTGTTTTTGAACGTGGGGGAAGGGAAGGGGACGCGCTTTATGTATAACACCCTTTTAAAGGGCGCTATACCGTAACGTCCAAAATGACATTAAAGTGTAGCGCCCTTTAAAAAGGCGTTATATATAAAAATGTTACCAATTTTTTTCCCACCTATTTCGGTCTCACAAGTCAAAAAGAACCACACTTTAGTTTTGAACTCCTACCGGGAGATAATGACTTAGTGGGCGCTTGGACATAAGAATTGTAAAATTGTAAAAAGAGTGAAATTTTTTCAAGTGAAAATGCTATTTGAAAATTAGAGTTGCATTTGAACATGAATATAATTTTAGGTTGTCATTGAAATTTTATCAGTGATATGAGTGAAAATTTTGAAAAATAGCTTTTTGGAATTTTTTAATTTTTTGAAAAATTCTTATATTCATCTTCGAGTGAAAAATTAAAAATTTAGTCAAATACTGATTTTAAAAAAAAGTGAAAAGTTTTGAAAAAAAAAGTGAAAAAATTCTTTTATGTCCAAACGGGCTCTTAAAGCCCCACTAAAAAGCACAAAAGTTGGCTCTCGATTCAGTGTACGTAGTAATAGTACCATTTTTCTAATCTTCCCTACTTTCCGAGGGAAGCAGCAAGGGGGAAAAATGGGAATCTGGGACTTCATTAATTCCGGCAAAGAAACGGTGAAAGGATACACACCGGATCCGGTGAAGAAGGTGTATAATACTACCTATTATTACAGTGCAGCTGCCGTTAGAAAGATTGACGACGTCGTTAGAGTTAACGGCGTACAGAAGCTGGATCAGTACATACCCGACGATGAAGGTCAAGCTAAGATCGTTAGTTTCAGCACAAAATTCGTCAAAAATGCTTCCGTTTATGCCGTCAAAGAAGCAGCCAACATCTTCATTCCTGGTTTGCTCCCTTATTCATTTAGACCTTTACCCTCCCTCCCCAAATCGTAGAAAAATGTGTATGCACTCTATGTTTATAATGAATTAGATAAGATTAATGTGGACTGATGTGAAAAACGTTGTAGGTAATTTTTCCCCCAAATCACCTCCGATCAAAAAATATACTTTACCTTTTTTCCTTTAGTTCTCTTGATCTTTTTTCCCTTTTAAGAAGGATTGTTGTGATATCAGAGATATCATAGACAGCATCTAGAAGTTATATTGGCTATTTGTCTCGTCCCTCCCCTCCAAAAATATATATAAAAAAAAAAATAACTAGCGTAAGTCATAGTGAGGGATGTTCATAAAAATCCGAAAAATCGAATTAAACCGACCAAAAAAACCGGTACATTTTAGGTTTGGTCTAGTTTTGGTTTTGAATTTTAAAAACCGATCAAATATGGTTTGGTTTTGGTTTTAATAAAAAAATAACCGAAAAAAATCCGAACCAAACCGACTATAGAAGTAGCTATTTAAATTTATTATGACACCTATATATATATATACATTTTTATATAAAGTTTCTAAAATGTTATGGTAAATATTAGTCGTTTGTATTTTAAGTCTAGTTCTTTGCTATTATAATAATCTAATTATTTGTCTTTACTTTCTAGTTTGATTGATAGTTTGCTTTTACAAGTACAAGAATTATTTCATGTTAAAAATAATCGATTTTTAATTGAGTACTTAAATTATTCATCACTATTTTATTCAATTATCATCAATATATCATGGTAAACGATAGATTTCTCAAAGAGCAATTGATTTGATAGTGTTACGTTGAAAATATAATCGCCGGAATATGTGTTTGGTAGGGTATGTCTCATATTTAAGAAAAAAATCGTTAAATAACCGAAAGACTAAAAAACCGATAAAAACCGACAAAAACCGAATCGCTAAAAAGCCGATTTAATTGGTTTGGTTTGGTTCCAACATTTTAAAAACCGACTTACTTAGTTTGTTTTTTTTAAGGAAAAACCGATCTAAACCGAACCATGAACACCCTTAGTCATAGGTTTACAATTGTAATAAAAGAGTCCTTAACTTCCAAATAAAGAGTTGCAATGTAAAATGAGACAAAATGGACTTGTGGTAAGTAATGTTTATTTGTAGGTTTAACTTGGATTGAAATTTTTAGTATTTTACAGAGAAATAAGTGCATCCACTTGAAAATAAAGTACTAGCAAGCTCTAAAGTGATGGGGAAAATGAACAAACGTGTCATTAATCGAATGAATTGTTACTAGTATTAACTCAGGCGAAATTCTGGAGAAACATATATAGTATAATGTTGCGTTAAACTATTCTCGTTTGCAGGTGGGAAGGCAGTTACCAAAATTTACTCCGACACAGTTCGTGAAATGGAAACTGAGTGTCAAAAGAAACAAGATGAATCATGTATCAAGGAAAACATTGGTACTGATTCAAGTACGAGTACCACTATTCGTAGTGATGCTCTGAGGTTGCTAGACGGGGCAGAGATGCTGGAAAGCAGGGAGCTGAAGTTAGGTTCTGAAAATAGAGTTGAGGCTGCAGATTCATTTACACATCAAACACCTGAAGATGTCCTAAGAGTCTTCATGATGAAGGAATTTATGGGCACTCGTTATCTCGACAATTTGTTAGTTCCTGATCATCGACAACAGAAGAAGAAGAAGGCGTAATTTGAAGCAAATCACCAACTAAATGCAGCAGAGTTTCATTCTACGTATGTTTCTGGCATCTCGTATGTGTTCGTGTTAATTGCTCTGCTAGTAGTTTATGCATTGTAAATAGATCTAAATTTACCTCTATGTTTTATTTCCTTTGAGATTCGCATGATGGATAGATGCCTCTGCAACATTATGATGGGTTTGAATATGCTTGTAATTAGATCTAAGAACCTCTTTGTTTCCTTTCCCTTGAAGTTGTCATGGTGGGAAGCGATTTTATGGATGCTTCTATGGCGGTGATGTGATCTGGACTATAGTATCACGAGTTTGAAATTCGCATGATGGGAAGCGAGCTATATAGATGCCTCTATAAAAGGGTAATTTGAACTATAGTATCACGGGTTCGAATCTCAATAGAGGTCAGTTATTTTCCTTTTCCTTGTTAAGTATATATATGTTGAAAAGAAAAACTTAAAAGATGGATATTGGGGAGTAATTCATATTGTGTGGTATCAGGTAACGTCATGGTAAAAGAATTAGATTTTGGGACTATGGTTGATGGGTGGTGTGTATGCCCTGGTGTGATGTCCATTTGTTAGAAAAGATAACGCTGGAAAATATGTTTGTGTTGACTTGCTTGAGGTTCGATTTTTCATGCAGAAATGGCAAGAATTGGAAAATTGCAATTTGAGCTTAAGCATGCAACGTACATGGACAGATTTGTGATTTGATCTTTATGGGTTTGAATTTTAAAAATTATCTAATTCACGGATTTAGGATTTGAACTTTATAGATTCAAATTTCTGAAGTTCCCAGCGTCCCATTTAATTTACTAAGTTCGAAATCTCTAATACTAATACTAATCTACATCTCAATATCCTTTTTAGTCGGTTAGAAAAGAATGAATCTTTTCCTAATAAGGAAAATCTTAATTTTAGTATTCCAATATTACCTTTAACGAGAAGTTTTCACGCCACAAATGGTATGTCATATTTTACATTATAAGTTTCAAAAGATTTATAATTACACAAATGTTATGACATGTTTGCAATCACTAAGTTTTAAAGTCTTTGTTTTATTAAAATTCTATTTCCAGTCAAATAGATTCATATAAATTTGAAACGACGGAATTAGATAGATATTTTTAACACACATATATGGTCTAAGCTGAAACTATTAAATTTAAATGAACTCTTAACTTATTCACTAGATACGCCCAAGATATTCTGTAGATAAACTATCTTTATCTATTTTCAGTAGCATAGCCTGAAAATATGGTTGAGCTACATTATTTGTCTTTAAACCTTTTTAATTACATAGGGAAACCAGGGAAAGAAAATAGAAAAAACAATGAGTTTAGAAGTTAAAGGAATGAATTTTGATCTTCGACTCTTAGTTTTAATATTATTTGTAGTATTTTGGATATTTGAATAAGTTTGAATAAAGTATTCGTACTTGTTGGTACGTATGAACGGGAGCCCGGAAGGCTCGGGTGTGTTTGGGAATGGCTGGTACTGTGTATCGCACCTGCGGAGATCGGAGCACAGGAGCAAAGTCGCACATGCGAGAAGGAGGTTACTTCTGCGAGTGTTGCTAGTCCAGTGGTTGGTCGCACCTGCAATGAAGGAGGCGCAAATGCGAAGGCACTTATGCAGTGAAGTTTGCGCTTCTGCGAGATTTGACTGGGCGAGGATGGATCACACCTACGTGTATGGTGTCGCATTTGCAGAGTCATAAATGCGTGGTTTATGCCGCAGATGTGGGCGTGAGGCGAGTGTAGGGTTCTCGCAGCAACGAGATATCTTTCGCAAAAGCAAGGCTACAAGTGCGAGGCTTTTGTCGCATATGCTCTATTGACTATCAGATTACTTATTTCGAGAGTTTTGTTCATTTTTTACTATATTGAGTTTTGGAGTACAAAAAGAGGCAATTTTGGAGAAGATTTTCACTACTACTTTGTGGATAAGTAATTTATACTTGAATTTAATTATATATCTTGATTCCCCGTGGATTTATACACTTAGGACATGGATTTTTGAAGAGAAAATTAGAGTTTAAGAGAGCATTTTGGGGATTTGAGGATCGATTGAACTCGATTTTGGAATCTAATCACATATTTGAATTCGAAAGATTATCATCGAGATTTAGTATTGGTTTTGGATTTCGAGCATGCGGGCCCGAGTTTTTGTTGACTTTTTATGAATTCTTTAAAGATGGAAGTGTTATTGATTGGAATTGCTTCCTTTGGAATTAGTTGACTTCCTTGGATGATGTTTAATTAGATTCGAGCCGGTTAGAGGTGATTTCTCAAGGAAAAAAGCGATTTCAAAGCTTATAGCCTAGATGAGATAAGTATCTTGCCTAACTTTGGTTTGAGAAAATTTTCCTGTTAAATGATATTGTTTGCTACATGCGGGGATGATGTATATGCGAGGTGACAAATACATATGCATGTGCAATGGTTATTCATGATCGGGGTAGATTTTAAATTACTTTATGCCTTGTTTGGTTGTGTGTTCTATTTGTTCTATGTTTTACTTGATTGAATGATTAGGTGAGCTCAATGAGCCATGCTAGAGTTAATTTTTAGGTTAATGATAACTTATTTTGAGCATGAGGATCTATTCTTGAGATTCCTAACATACTTGATTTAGACATAGTCACCCGAATATTATGAACATATACCCGTTTTTGTTATTCTTATGTTATGCCTTAAACTGTTGTATGACTGCTTGAGTTTCTTTATCCGCATTAAAGACTATGATTTAGCTTTTGATGTTTATTTGGGCACAATGATTATTTGGATGACATATTACATGTTAGGTCCATAGTCATACATACCTACATGCATGCATGCATCCTGTTTTGAGATCATTTTTTGTAGACATGCATACACTTATGCATGGTTATTCCTCAGTCCAGGTACATTATATATGATTATCTCATATTCATATGCATATATTCATGCATATGGTTCTCTGATATGGACCGAGGTTATGACACGAGGTCTTTTTCGTGCATATATTGTTATTGCTAAGACACGAGGTTTCAGTCGTGGGGTTATTGTGATATAGTTAATGATATGGCACGAGGTCTCCGTCATGCGATTTATGGTGGTATTAACATTATTATAGCGTGAGGTTTCTACCGTGCAATGCACGAGGCTTCGGCTGTACAACGTGTGGATATGGATGCATCTCCCTAGGGTCGCCCTTTGATGTTTCTCTCTTGATGGCATACAAGCAGATTGTGAGAAACCGGCAGGTTTCTGGTTGATCGTGATGTGGGATCCTATGTGATGAGTTATTGAGCACAAAGATGAAAGCTTTGACTATTCAAATGAATTCTTTGTGCACATTCATACATTTTACATGATTTATTCATGCATATCTTTTATATATGTTAGTTGATACATTATACATATGTACAAGACTTGCTAGTGAGTTGTTGGATAATTGGAGAGTGTCTAATTGATATAAAGGGAGAGTTATCATTGTACATTGACATTTTGTACTCATGTAAAGATTTTTATATAAATGACCTTTAGAAATTGATAAGGAATCAAATCAGACACTTTACATTCATATGGAATATTTGAGTAACTACTTTTTTCATGCAAGTTGTATTTACCTCGACCTGTGTAATTGGAAAAGAATGAGTATTATTTCGTCTTCTATCATTTTTATTGTTGATATTTGTTGTTCAATAACTATTTTTTGGATGCTTCTTTGTACTATTTATGCTTTTGAGCTGCATATGTTATATAAAGTGAGTATGTTTTTTACTTAAAAATCTCGTCACTTATTCACTGAGGTTAGTTAAGATATTTGCTCATAAGTATATGAGATCGGTGATACTCATACTACACTTCTGCACTTTGCGTGTAGAATTTTGGAGTTGAGTTTATTGGACGATGAAGGCTAGCATTGAAGATGCACTAGCATTTCAATTACAATCTACCACTTGTTTATGAGTGTTTATGACTTATATTCAAACATATGGTGTAGATTTTCTTCATATCAGAGTTATATTCATATTCGTACTATTGGTCACTCATGACTTGTACTACCAGTCATTGGGATAGTTATGTGCCCTTCTGCAATCTTATTTATTGATTATTGATGATTTCATGTTTGAGTTGTATTATATGTTATTTGGTTTACCTAGCGGGTCGGGTTAGGTGTGTGATGACCTGATTGGTCATTTTGAGTTTTAACCTTTATTTTTGTATTTCGAGACCTCGAATAGATTCGGTTTAGCATTTCTCGATTTGTGTGCGCAGTCCGTGTCATTTTTTCGAAAATTTTTTATGTAAAAAATTGAAGAAAATGTGAATTTTAGCCTTAAAATGATTTGAGTTGACTACGTCAATATTTTATGTAAACGGAATCGGATCAGTATTTTAAGGGTCTCGGTGGGTCCATATCGTGATTTTGGACTTTAGCGTATGCCCGGAATTTGAAAGTCCCTAACTTGATTTAACGTGATTTGTTAAATAACTAGTAATTTGAAGGTTTAAAGAATTTCTAAGTTTGACCGTCGATTGATTTTATTGCTACCGGATTTAGATTTCTGTTCCGGAACTTGGTATAGCTTCATTTCACTATTTATGACTTGTTTGTAAAATTTGGTACAAAACAGAGTTGAATTGACGTGATTCGGACCTCCGGTTGTAAATTTGAAAGATCTTAAGTTTCTTTGGAAATTTCATACATTTTGATGTCCGATTCATAGTTCTAGGTGTTATTTAGTGTTTTGATCGTGCGAGTTCGTATGATGTTATTATACTTGTGTGCATATTTGGTTTGGATCCCGAGGGTCTAGGGTGAGTTTCAGATAGGCTATGGATCATTTCGGACTTAGGAGATTGCTGGTTTTTAGTGATTTATGGTGTCTGGTGCGTTGCCCTTCACGATCGCGAAGGGTAACCTGGGATGGGGTGAGATTTTTTCACGACCCGAAATTCCACCTTCAGGTTGTGATGACGTCTAACATTGAACCCGCTAGACAAGCCAACGTTTTGGTTAAGTTTACCTATTTACAATTGAAATAACAATAATAACTAGAACAAGTATGATTAAAGAATACAAAAGACTGTCACACCTCTTTTTTACCCCCCAAAAGACATGTGTGTTGTGGATTGCGGGTTAAAGGGTTTTTCTAATTAAAGTGACAAATTTGAGTAGCGATTAATTTATTTACAGAGTCTCTACTTGGAATTGATTTTTTGGTGTTCCAAGTCACCATTTATTTGAATCCCTAGTCAAAAGAAGGTTTGACTCTATTTTTATCGGTCCGCGAAAATAAAGTTCGGGTAAGGAATTCTGTTGACCGGGAAGAAGGTGTAAGGCATTCCCCGAGTCCTGTGGTTTTGGTACGGTCGTTTTATTGACTTAATCTTGGCTTGAATTAATTCTGAATAAACTATGCTTTATTAGTTTCTATGTTTTACTTGTCCGCCTTTATTTCTTGATTATTAGCAAAATTAAAGAAAATTTTGAATAATAAGATGTCGTAACCACACTACGCAAGCGAATGCGTGATCGAAACGAAATTTATTAATTTTATTATAACAGCGCTACGCAAGCGAATCCGCGGTTATGACAGGAATTGTTAGCACGTTATTACTTTTTTTTTTCTAAAAAAAAGAAAGTTACTACCCTTGACGAATTTTTTTTTTTTTGAAACTTTAAAAGTTACTATCGCGTTACGCAAGTGAATCCGCGATAATGAGAAATAACAAGATTATAAATTAACTAAAATCAATGGATAAAGTATGAGATTATTCGATTAATTTATTGGATGTTATTAAAGCGTGCCTACTATTTGCCCAGCGTTCAAATTAATAACAAAAGTACTTAAACCTCTTTTTTTTTATATTACTTATTCGACCAAAAAAGGGAACAAAATATGACATCATTGAAAATTATTTTTTAACTAATGCAAGACATTAAACCCGGGAAAAAGCTTATGCTAAACTTCATAGTTTTAGGCCACTTATTTTATTTAACAAAAGACAAATTATTGATTTTAAGAAAAAAGCCTGCTTACTTCTATTGTCATTGAGCCTACAGATTGTAGCCTGTTTAGCCCATGTTGATTAAAAGCCTCAATGACAAATACAACACAAAGTGACAAGTATTCTTCTAAGCCCAAATTGCTCATCACAATGATGTCCAAATTAAAATAGTTTTTTATAAAAAGAAACTCACATGCTAATTATTATCTTAGCTCTTTCGTCACCTTAATCAAATTATTTCTTAAGGACTAACATAATATTTTCACTCACTTATACTAACATGGCAATAATCAGACTACAAACTCATTAGTAACATAAACACCTCAAGCATTTGAATCCATTTTCATAATTACAATCGCCACTCAATATAAAAAAAATTAAAAAACGATAATACTTTAATGCTAAAGAGACTAACCATATTATGACATTATTTTTACTATGATTTAAAGCATCAAAACATTTGAAGCTAGAAGTCTTTCCTAGATGATTATACATGAACCTTGAAAGTAACTCACACAAAAGATCCTAAACTAAACAAACTTGGTTAAAAATGAGGTCGTTAATCTTTCCCTTAGACTAAGTAAACTTAACAGAATGTTATTTGAGTTGTATATGTAAAGAAAAAAGGGAAGATCAACCAAATATTATAAATGTACATGCTGAAATATGACTCTGAATAACATGCTCAACATTCATACATCAAACATATCTATAGAGCTGAAAAAGAGCCATATCCTCATCCGTTGAATATAAAAATCTGCATTGCAAAGTTTAAGAAAATACCTGGTTTGCAGAAAATAAATACAACAGTGAGGAAATGAAGCTCAGCAGAAAAAAAAAACAGCAGCAAACACAACAACAGTTTTGTGTTTAAAAAGCCCGAAAATCTTGGAGAAGAAACCTAGAACCAATTCTAAAGAAGACTTGTACTTTTCTAAAGGTTTGCAACCTAAAATTTACTCACAAAGCTCATGCACCATTTCAGCTTGCTAAAGAGTGCTTTAGTTGCTGATTTTTCTCTCTCAAAGATGTGTTCTTTTTTTTAGAGTCAAAGATGTGTTCATAGTGTGGAAATACCTCCTCTTTATATATGAGAAAAAGGATTCTTGGGACAGATTTGTTTGGCCAAAAATCTGTCCAAAATGATAGATTTTTTACCAAAAATCTGTCCAAAACCAGATTTTTGTTCAATGAACATTTTTTCCTCACCAAAATGGACAAAATTTTGTAGTATTTGTACTCCAAAACAGTCCCCGAACAGTAAAAATAACCAAACAAAGGCCCTACACTCATGATCAAACATACCTACTCTTTAGCTTTTAACAAAATCAGTACCACCCTATTGATTTTGAACCAAAACAAACTAAAAAAAAGCTAACAATTGACAAAATAGAAACAAGACTTCAAATGGAACTAAAACTCAAACCAAATACATTAAAACAGATTCGTGCAGCACGAACCATATAAAGAATAACAACTGAGTTCACAAACTAATGCTAACAACAGAGATTAGACGAGCATTGCTAACAATCGGATGACGACGTTCAATAACTAAACAGTTGATTGACTAAGTAAATGTTTTAACCAATACACTAAAGATCACGTTTAATCAATAATAATCAACTAAATTAAATAGAGATAACTAATTAAATAAACCTAACTTGAAACTCTAATTAACAAAAAAATAACCAAAAATAAAGAAAATCACAAACTAAAATTAAAATCAGGAACCAACCTATTACAACTAAAAAAAATCAGAAATTAAGATGAAGGAGATACCTAACGAGCGTGCTGGAACTTGTTCGAGCCATGAGGAGATGCCGTTGATGCCAAGAATCGGCTGCCGTACCACGGAACACTTATTTCATTTTGGTAGACACCAAATTTGATGAACTTGGTGTCATACCAAAAGGAAACAAGTGTTCTTGGGTCGGAATTGGGCTACAACAAAGAAAGAGTAGTGCGCGGCAGTGGCGGGTCGCCGGTGAAGGTGGCTGGCCATCGGCGACGGGGGTTTTGGGAGTGAAACAGGTAGGAAGTAATAGAACTCAACACGATCTATCCGTTTATGTATGTATTACGGGGTGTGGGAGGTTAAATATCGCCGGATTTGAGGGTGGCGGCAGCTAGGG
This sequence comes from Nicotiana knightiana, assembly GCA_005239525.1. NCBI lineage: Eukaryota > Viridiplantae > Streptophyta > Magnoliopsida > Solanales > Solanaceae > Nicotiana > Nicotiana knightiana. Next base: position 2,897 of record ML403713.1, on the reverse strand, counting down.
TTTTGTCAAACTTAGGTGGATTTGGTGAGATTGAGGGAGATTTCAGAGATTTGGGGTTTGGGTATGGGTAGAGGATGAAGAGAGGAGAAGATTGGTGTAATTTGGGTGTGTTTGAACGACGGCCGCCGGCGCCGTAGAAGGTGTGGGCGGCAGAGATAGGGAGAGGGAGAAGAGAGAGTGAAGATTAGTGTTTGGGTTGGATGTAAATGAGGCCAAAAAAATATGATTTTGGGTCTTATATACTAAATGGGGAATTGAATCAAGGCCATTGGATCAAGAGAGAATAAAAGGCTGAGATTGAATCTTGGTTTCATTTAATAAAATGACGTAGTTTAATGATGAAACTACGCCGTTTTGGACCAGGTCTTGGCAGGCTATTTGTTGGATCAGGTATCGCCGAATTGGGCTCAAATCTTGGGCCAATTTTGGTTTAATGTCAATTAAATACACTAGCCCAAACTCTTAACCCCTAATTATTTTATTAAGTCCTAAATAAAACATACAAGTAAAAGAAAAATCTTTTTGGTGTATATAATTTAAAGATACAAAACTAAAATATACAAATAAAAGGTAAAAAATATTTTTGGTATTTTTAATAAAAGAATGCAAATAAAAATACACAACNGGTGACTGAACCTTGCTTCCGAGGTTGCCTACATATCCTCGGCTATAAAGGAATCAGGTCAGTGTAGTTCTGGGAAAAGTTTGGTAGCTGGGACTACCGGACACTGGAGTTAAAACTGCTGTTGTTGTTGCTGTTACTGTTACTTGCTGCTTACATTAAAGGAAAAGATAAGAGAACTACATATGTCTGCAAACTAAGAGTTACAAAATTCCTATCTATGTGCCTTATGGAGTCAAATCTTGATTTTTGACTTGCTCGCTTGTGTCGACCTTAGATTGGATCTTGATGCTCTTTGAAGAAAAGTTGATGACTCAATCCCAATTGCTTGCTTTCTGGATCAGAATTTGAGAAGATGAATCTTGAGAAGCTGGGTTGCTGACACATTGTCAATGCTAACTCCAACCATCTTGTGATCGAAAGACTTCTTTCTTCTGATGAGACACTGAAACCGGAAGCTTTAACCATCACATGTGCTCTACGGAGGGGCCTGAAAAGCCATCAAAGACGAACAAAACGAACAAAATTTTTCTGCCTCAGTTTGAACTAGGAAAATTTTGTGAGTTATCAGAGAAAGTTATAAACTATCTAATTTATTGAAAGGAACACATAAACAGTAGTATAAACAGACTAAGAGAGATAAAAATTTGTAACGAGGGATTACATACCTTACATTACCCAAAGGATAGGTAACCAGGCGTTGTTACCCTATATTACTGAAAGGAAATCTAACCAGGGGTTGGAACCCTGTACTACTGGAAAGAAAACGTAACCAGGGGTTGGCACCTCGTATTACTGGAGAGGAATGTAACCAGGGGTTAGTGCCCTGTATTACTGAGAATGGATGTAACCGGGGGTTGGTACCCTGTATCACTGAAGAAGAATGTAACCAAGGGTTGGTACCCTGTATTACCGAAAGAAATGTAACCAGGGGTTGGCACCCTGTAATACTGGAGGAAATGTAACCAGGGGCTGGCACCCTGTATTACTAGAAGAAATGTAACCAGGGGTTGGCACCCTGTATTACTTGAAGGAAACGTAACCAGGGGTTGGTACCCTGTGTTACTGATAAAGTGTTAAATTCCTATAGGCGAAATGGTTCTACCTGGGTTAAGCTATGTAAAATGACCCGAGCGAAGAGTACTTCTACCCGGAACTATGAGTTGGATCCCCCTAGGTGAAATGGTTCTACCTGGGTTAAGCTACGTAAAACACCCTGAGCGAAGAGTACTTCTACTCGGAACTATGAGCTAGATCCCCCTAGGCAAAATGGTTCTACCTGGGTTAAGCTACATAAAACACCCTGAGCGAAGAGTATTTCTACCCGGAACTATGAGCTGGATCCCCCTAGGTGAAATGGTTCTACCTGGGTTAAGCTACGTAAAACAACCTGAGCGAAGAGTACTTCTACCCGGAACTACGAGCTGGATCCCCCTAGGCGAAATGGTTCTACCTGGGTTAAGCTACGTAAAACACCCCGAGCGAAGAGTAATTCTACCCGGAACTATGAGCTGGATCCCCCTAGGCGAAATGGTTCTACCTGGGTTAAGCTACGTAAAACAACCTGAGCGAAGAGTACTTCTACCCGGAACTACGAGCTGGATCCCCTTAGGAGAAATGGTTCTACCTGGGTTAAGCTACGTAAAACACCCTGAGCGAAGAGTACTTCTACCCGGAACTATGAGCTGGATCCCCCTAGTGAAATGGTTCTACCTGAGTTGAGCTACCAAACTAGGAGGTATGAATAGTAGTGATGCATGCTAAGAATAAAATAAAAATGGGGATTTTAAGGAGCTTACGTTCGGTGACATTCGTCCTTTAAGAATCGTCATTCTGCACTGCTTTTTTCCTGCTTCAAACAAAGAAAAAATTATGAGTTTTCAAAGTGGTGGTTGGTTTGTGGCCTTGATGCCCTATTGTGGTTTGACTTCACGGCCTCTCCGCAGCTGAAGAACTGATTCTATTAGTATGGTACCGAGATGCTCGACTGATCTGTATCATTTTCTGGAGACCTTGGTTTTCCAGTGTTGCCCCCAACTGTTTCATACCCAGACGTCATTGGTATTGCGACCTTTGTCTCCGAGGTAATGCAATTTTCTTTAAAATCAAATTCAGTTGTCTTGCACCTAGTACCGATTTGTGTCTGCAGTGCTTATCAACTTTTCTCATGAAGAGGTCTTGCTTAGGCAACCTTTTTAGTTTCTTTGGGGCGCTTTGTTCGCCTTGTCAAATGAGATCACAGACGGATTTGTGCCTTCGTCAATGCCGTATATGC